>CAUJRU010000371.1:600000-820386 GCA_963277665.1 Viscum album | reverse complement strand
TATATTTATTTATTTTATAAATTATATTACTATTACCAATGAGTCATGCTTGCATCAAGGAAATTTAAAATATAGCTCTTGGATTTGTGAGGAATCACTCGTTGGGGGGGGGGGTAAATCATAGATTCTACTTATTTTATGTTTGTTTAATGAAACAACCCTAGTCATTGGTTAAAGTGAATCTTGATCACTATTCAACACACACACACAAATGGAATGGAAAGTTTTTAAGGTTTAACTCTCAAAATGAGTAGAATAGTCCTTAGCATGATCCAGATTATAGGGAGATCATACGACCCACTAGTTTCAACATCTAGGTACGGTGAGCAGGGTTTATCCTTGAACTCATATTACATCAAGTCTCCCAACTGTGATAGTGCATCCTATATTTAAATAATTTTATAACAACAAGAATAAATCCATCCAAACATGTCCTTAAATTATTCATGCAATAATTCTCTTCTTTTTCTTTAACATGTGGAAATACATAAAGAATATATTCAATCTTTGATAATATTCACAACCAATTTTTCACCTTTTACACTTCTTCCACTTCTCTTATTCTCTAAAAAAATATCTATACCGTTGTTATTATATAAATATTTCACATAATCCTATTTCATTCCTTTTTAAGTTTTAATTTTAAATTAAAACAACAAACTCCTTTCAACTCTTCTTTAAAAATCAACCTTAAGATATTTGTTTAAAATATCATGATCACTCATTTTGAATTGGTATTCATTTTAGAATTAAATAACAACCAAATAAATTAGATGAAGCAAAGTCATCATTATAATTCAAAACATCCCAGAAACCACATCTAGAGGATGATCATAGGGCCTATGGAATAAGTTTTCAATTTTAAGCATTTTTCAAATACATTATACACAAGGATGTAGCATAGTAAAAGTGATTTAGTGTGGAGGTCATAAAATTTCTATAACCACAAAATTTATACCAAATAAAATTTTCTGTGTGGTCTAATAAATGTGTAATATTCCTTCATGGATTATTTAGACCACAACGTGGTCATAAGACTATGATGTGGAGGTCCCAAAATTTATAGGACCACTAAAATTTGGATATAGGGATATATAGTGTGGATTTTTCACTATGATGTAGTACTTAAGTATTTTTTTCTTGAATATGGTGTGGTCATAGGAGATACGGTATGTAGGTCCCTTATTTTACAAAACCATTGATAATTGGACTTGCCTCATCTTTTGTGTAGTTCTTCACTACGGAATTGAGAACTCATTTGGAGTCTCTTATATGGTGTGAAAACTCTTTATGTGGAATGGTCATTAACATTGAGGGTTGGTCCCTTATACTACAATGTAGTACACAACTTTCTTTCCCTTAACAAAATCTCCACTTATCCTTCAATTTTTCTATCATCATAAAATCCATTATTGATATATAATCAGTAATAAAATTTCACATGGAATCATAAAAATTAATCTCACTTGGAATATGATTTATGTTTTCCAACAAAATAAAATATACTTAATCATATCCTCTTCTCCAAAACTCTCCTCTCACAAATCACAACAACCATATAAACACCTCTTAGGCTCGATAACCCCCTTGTATTTTGTTAGAAACCAAGGAAAATAAATCATTATTAGAGTCTGAAATCTTAAAAATAGATAATAATTCAATAATTCTAATCCTATGTGATAAAAATAAATCTAGGAGACAAGAATATTTAATGAATAATACCATGTTGTCTATTATATAGTGATCTATATGTAGCTTTCTTAACATGATCTTCACAACCTTCAAACTGAGCATTATCATCTCATCAACAATTCCTTCAAACTTGAAAAATTCATACAACCACTTATAATAAACTATTAAAATAGATCATACATGATGAAATCATAGATTAAACCATATAATAGCCCTCTATAAATATATTCTTCCCCCAAAGTATAACACCTATTAATGGATACTCCCCCTAAATTGTATACACCCACATTGACAAACAATAAGATGATATAAAGTAAAGGAAATATTTACATTATCATGTTTTGCAGACCATTTTCAAAAATATATAAATAAAAAATGAGATATGGGACAACTACACTATACCTTAGCCCTGTAAAGAGTGTGGTTGAACACCTAACTTCAACCTCAAATTTTGGAATGCTTCCTTTGATAGTGTATTAGTGAAAACATCCACATTTATCTCCCTTATGGAAACAAATTCAAACTTTAATTCATTATTTTATTATAGATATTTGAAAAATTGATATATTATATTTATTTTTGTTGACAATGAATGATGAAAATTATTTTTTGAAAGTCTAATTGGACTTTCATTATCACATACCAAAAGTAATGGAAACTTCACTTAAACTTTTAGATATTCTAGTTGAGCCTTTATCAACATAAGTTTTGTTGATGCATGATTGGAATCTACAAATTCATTCATAGTAGTACTCATGGTAATATAATTTTTATTTCTTGATTTCTAAAAGATACATATTTCTCCTAGAGAGAATTATCCACTAGATATAGACCTTCTATCATCAATACATCCTGCCCAATCCACATATGAATAACCAAATAGATCATGCTTCCCATTACTATCATATTTCAAACCAAAATCTTTTATGCCTTTTATGTATCTGTTAATTATATTTATAGATATAAAAATAGAATATTTTGGTAAACTTTGATACCTGGAACAAAGTGTTATTACATACAGAATATATGATATTGAATCTATCAAGTAAAGTAAACATCTAATCAGCTTCTGGAATACCATTGGATCAATTTCTTTTCCCTATTCATATTTTGTTAAATTTTTTCCTACTAAAATTATCATAGAAACTATATTTTAATTCTCTATTCCAAACTTATTCAAAATTTCCTTGGAATGCTTTATTGAGATAGAAAAAATTAATTCCTCTCTTGATAAAATCTGAATCCATGAAAGTATATTATCTCACCATGTATGATCTTTTCAAAAAGCTACTTCAATTATTTTTCAAATTCTTCAAAATCTCCTTCATTATTTTAAAAAATAATAATTTTACCTGCATAAATAATGACAAATAGAAATACTTCATTATAATATTCAATATATAGATTACTATTGACTCTTCCTTGTATGAAATTCAAATTATTTAGTTAGGTTTCAAGATTATAATACCAAGATATTGGGGATTATTTTATCACATATAAATCCTTCTTTAACCTACGAACACAATTATTATCTTTACCATATAAGAAACCACATGGTTATTCAATATATACCTCCTCTTATAATCACCATTGGGTAAGTATAACTTATCATTTATTTGAAATATCTTGTATTTCCTTTGTGATTCAATGGAATGAAAAATTATTATAGTTTCAAGTCTTGAAACAGATGTAATGGTTTAAAAAAATTAAAATCCTTCAAACTTTCAAAAACCATTACTCACGAATATTTATTTATTTCTCACTACTTCACCTTTTTCATTCATCTTGTTTCTGAACACCCACTTTTTCCTAATAATGTTCTTTTCCTTGGTCATGGGTACCAACTCTCATGTATTATTATTTTTTAATTTGATCTCTCTTAATTTATAGAATTATTGAACACTTGATGTTTAATATATTATTTATCATAATTTACCTCATCTTGATATAACAATGAGATATGAGAGTTTTTTCTCAAAGTTATTTATGTTTGAGTATGTTCACCATGATCTATGATGATATTTTGGACATGAACTTTCTTTATCAACCTTGGTTTATGGGAAAAGGTTTTTTCTTCATAAGTCAAATTTTTTGAGTAAATTTCCTTAACTAAAACTTCATCAATATTTTCACTATTTTTGGAAGCTTCACCTTTCCCTTTCACAAAAACAGATTCATCATCATCACTTATGAAGCATGATTATTACTGAGAGTTCAATTTTTTTATATTCTCTATAACTTTCACATCCATAAAATAAACCATAATTTACAAATATTTTTTAACAATGATATCATTTTTTATTTTATAGATAACCAAGGAAGATACCATCAATACATATTCTTTCAAATCTTCTCATATTTTTACCTTTAACTTTGATAATTCTATGGCTTCCAAACACAATCTGATTCGTTATAATTATACATTTATCATAGTATATATAATAAGATGAAATCATAATTTTTACTATAAAGAAAATTATTTTGGATATAAAATTATACTCTAATGGGTTTTAACTAGAAATATTAGGCGTATCATAGTCTAGCAACATAGTTCAAGATATCTCTACAAGGATAATATTATTTATTCCAACAAAACCATTTTGTTGTGGTGTGTATGGAACACCGAGTTTAACTTTAATTACAAGGTTTTAATGATAGGATTAAAATATTCCATTAGTATACTCAAAACCATTATGATTTTGATGCTTCTTCGAAGATTAACCACACCCTTTATCTGCACTTCTCATGAAAAAATTAAATATTTTTAATCATTTGATTTATACTTCATATACATAATACATGTTATTTGAGTAAATAAATAAATAAATTAAATAAAATAATTACCTATATTTTTTTAATTCTACCTTATAGGCCTAAAAATGTTAGAGTGAATTAACTCTAAAGGATGAGTAGTTTGTATCTCAACATTCATATGTGGAGTATTCAGAATCTTACACTTTTGAAAGGTGGAACACATCCAATTAATTTCTCTTTTCAACTTTGGACAATAATTAAAATAATGAATGATTTTAAACATGTACCTTTGGCCTAGATAATCAAGTATTCTCTACCACATTTTAGCTTATTCTTTCATGCTTATATAACAAGAATTTACAACATCTACAATTTAAAATACACTATCTTTTGTTCATTGTCCTCTGGTCAACATACATGCTGATTTTAAAGGCTTTATAGAAAACCCATATTTCTAAAACATCACATCATTTCATTGTATAACCAAGGAAAACTAAGAATATTGTTTTTTAGTCCTTTAATATACAACATTATTTTGGACTTCAATTGATCTTTATCGATAATGCTAATCTAGAAACTTTGATTTTGAGTTACCTGACGTTTCCAAAGGTCATAAATCCATATTTAAAATTTTCAAAATATTTTATTATATTCATACCTCCCATCACATGATAAGAATAACATCTATACAAAATCAATGAACATTATCCTTTGGATTATTGATAGAAAACGTCACTAACGAGAGCTTTTTATTTTCCTTTCTCCCTCATATTTTGAAGCTTCTCAGTACTATCACTTGAGCACATTTGAGTTGGAAAAATAAAAAGAAACCCTTTTTATATATGACCATGTTTCTCACATAATTCATAAAAATCTTCCAAAGGTTGAAATATATTCTCAATTTTGAATTCAAATTTCACAATATGCCTCTAAATTGATCTCTTTTTATAGTGATAATCATCACTCAATTTTTATCTTCCAAACCACAGATTATTTTACTGGTAATTAAACCATCAT
The DNA here is from genome assembly GCA_963277665.1 of Viscum album. Taxonomy (NCBI): domain Eukaryota; kingdom Viridiplantae; phylum Streptophyta; class Magnoliopsida; order Santalales; family Viscaceae; genus Viscum; species Viscum album. Next base: position 814,923 of record CAUJRU010000371.1, on the reverse strand, counting down.
TTACATGTTCCCAAAACCTCTATAATTCCAACAATAGCTATTAAAAGATATTTTCCATTATAAACATCATATTTTCGTGAACTATGATAATGTATTTCAACATTCCTCCCACCATTACTTTTGGATCCTTTATGGGAACCAAAATTTTGGTGAACTCCTGAATCATTGTTATCCATATCCAAACTCTTTTTATCCCTTTTTTCATCATAATTCATAGCAGTTTTATCATTCAAACAGATGAATATATAATTTTTATAATATATAAAATCACTTTATTTTACAAAAAACATGGACTTATTGATTTTATTATTCTTCTCAGACAAAAAAAAATTATTAGTGTATTTATATTCATTTGTAGACAATATTTGTTGATATTCTTAATCCTTTTATTTAATTTATATTTCCCCAACTTCATAAATTTAATGATAGAAATTTTACTTATATTTTTAAATCGCTTTTTACATAATCATATATTTTTATTGTAAAAGATAAAACTACATTTATTTATCTTTCACTACTTATTCCATATTGACTAATGAATTATTAATTTCAAAAATAAGCTTTATTAATTCATTAACTTCTTTCTACACTTTAATTTCTCTTCAATATGAACTGATTCATTACTTCTAGAAGATTTATTTCCTTCTTTAGATTTATTATCTCTTTTTAAAACATATATATTTTAATAAGACACTCCTTGTCTTATCTTTTCAAGAATAATTCCATCTTAGTATCTTCATTGTCATAGACTTCACTCAAACTTACACTTGGGAATTCTTCTTCATTAACCTTTCCAATATGATTTTTTTCATCAAAATTTAATGACATATATATTTCCATTTCCACATCATTTATATCACTACTTTCACATTTAGATAATAAATTACATTTTTTAAGAATTTTGAATTTTTTTTAATCTTACCATTAGAAGAAACCCCTAGTTTTCAAAATTTATTGATCTCTTCTTAGTGAAACTTATTAGAGCTCATTCCTCTTCATCACTTACTCTATATTATTTTATCTTAGGATAATTTATAGTAAAATAAACCACTTTTACACACCCAAATAATTTTATTTTATGTTAAAATTCAATACCTACATTCCCTCTTATCTCATTTATATAGATTATAGACATTATATTATCAAAATTCTTACTCAAATCAGAATTGAAATCATAATAATCAATATCTTCTTCATCAAACTTCTTCTTATGATTATATATCTTTGAGTCCTCAATTTTTTTTATACTTTCAATTCTTCTTGGGAAAACATTATTTTATTATCTTATATGCAATTATAACTCTCTAAAATTATTCTAAAGGAAGTGATTATATATTCTTGTATTTATGAGAAGTGACTATAGCTTCAAATCTATCTGGTAAGATGTAAATTATCTTGTCAACAACTATTGTATCTTCTTCTTTATCACCATAGCTCCTGATAATTCTCAAAATCTCATTTACACTTGTGAATAATTCATATACAATTTCATATTCTTTAATTTTAAAATCTTCATATTCCAATATAGAAATCTATATCTTATTCTGCTTCACCTTCTAATTTCTTTCATAGATATTTTCAAGTTTATCCAAAAATCCTTTGGCTATATTGATATCTTTCACTTTAAGAAATTCATTCTCAGATAATGATGATAGTAAAAAATTCTTGTCATGAACATCATTATCAATATTATTTATATAGTTACTTTTAAAACAATATTCTCAAAATGAGGTGGAAACCCACTATTTTCAACTTTATGAACATAGAAACTTATTGTATAAGGATAATAAAGCATATTCTTCTTACAGATATGATTATTTTTTCCATCAAAGGTTTTAATCTCCTTTATATTCACTAAATTATGATTCCCCATTACATTAACTTGGAATTAAGTGAAACATACTTTGAACATAGAAAAAATTCTTCTAAAAAATAAAACTAAAAATCACTAATGAGAGTAACCATCATTTGATACCGCTTGAAAAGAAACCCCCTAGATTAATAAGAAATCACTGGGGGGGATAAAATTAGTGAATCTACTTATTCCATGTTTGTAAGGTGAAATAACCATAATTACTGATTAAATTGAATCCTAGTTGCTATTCAAAAAATACACACATAAGAAGGGAAAAACATATTTACATGTTTTACCTCTCAAAATGAGGATTCTAGTCCTTGGAATGATCTAGATTTAGTCAAGATCATAAGAACCACTAGTTTCAACATGTTGGTACAACAAACATGGTTTATTAGTGAACTCATATTACATCAAGTCTCCCGACTGTGACAGTGCATCTCACATTGAAAAAATAACACATTATTCAATATCAACAATAAGAGAACCTTCCAAACATAGAATTTAATTTGTGAAGTTGTGATTCTATTATTCTACTTTAATAAGTGGAAATACAATAAAAATATATTCACCCTCTACCAATATTCACAACTACTTATTTTTCTTATACACTTCTTATAATTCTCTTCTTCTCTCAAATAATATTTGTATAATTGTTCTTACAACAATTTTGCACAAAAATTTCTTTTCTTTTAAAGTTTTAATTTGAAATTAAAACAAAAAACTCAATTTAAATCTTCTTTGAAACACAACCTTTGGATATTTTTTCAAATGATATGGATTATCCAATTTTAATTAGTAGTTATTTTAGACTTAAATAACCCTCAAAGATATCAAATGAAGGAAAGTTATCCTTATGATTTGAAACTTTCTATAAACTACTTCTATGACATGGTCATAGGGACTATAACATAGCATGTTAGTTTTAATTAGTTTTCACATAACTGCTACAAAAGTCTACGGTGTGTTCAAGGGGCTTTGACGTAGAGATAAAAAATCTCTAGAAACAAAAAATTTCACCCAAATCCCCAATACGGTGTGGTCTGGTCACTATGGTGTAGTCCTTCATAAATTTACTAGACTATAGAATGGTCATATAACTATGTTGTGGAGGTCCCAAAATTTCTATAACCATTAAAATGTGGCTACAGTTCATTGTGGGGTGGACCTCTAACTATGGGGTAGTCCTTTAGTATTTGTTTCTTGACTATGGTGTGTTCATAAGCATTGAGGCATGAAGGAACCTTATTTCTAGAACCACTAAAGATTGGATTTCCTCCTCTGTAGCATGGTTCTTCACTGGGGCATAGAGAAAATAATTGGAGTCTCATTAATGAAATTTAAACAAATTCTTTGGTTTTTGCCTTGACACTAAGACATGGTCCCTTACATTGTGTTGTGGTTCACCACTATATTTCCCTTAAGAACATATCCACTTAACCTTTAATTTTATAGAATCATGGAATTCATTATTGATATATAGTCACTAAGAACATTTCATATTCCATCGATTTATTTAATCAATTAGAATATAATTTATTTATGGACAATAAAAGAGAACATACTTAATAATAACCTCTTATCCAAAACTTCACTCACACAAAACATTATAATCTTAAAATCACCTCTTGGTCTCAACATAAATAATAATAATAATAATAATAATAATAATAATAATAATAATAATAATAATAATAATTTTAGATGTGGGGCTAACTAAATATTGATAGAATGGTTATGGCCTATATAAAATTACCAATTCTTTAACCCAACTATAAAAACCTAGTGATATCATTTTCTAGGGTTAGATTTTTTTGTACACAAAATTATATAGACAGAGTTATCTCAGTACTTAGGGATAAACATCTCAAGAACTCTCTCAAGAAAAATGATATACAATCCTCCTCCTCCCTATAAAGTCCCCAAAAGAAATAAAATAATCATTTAGGCCTTAAAGGAGTTGTTCTTATGCCCAATGAAGAACATCACGAATGGTTATAATCATTTGAACTTGAACCCATAGATTCCATAATAGTGTTCCAAGGTTTGTGGATCATGTGTGTATACAAATAGAGGTATTATTTACATTGATACTTTAATGCAATTATGGTATAAAAAGTATACATCAACCAATTTGAAAATAAATAAATAATTAAAAGCTGAGATATATATCATTTATATAAAATTTATTATAAACTATATATAGAAGATCATGTCTTTGAATTTTATAGGGCTTATATTCTCTAAGTTATAATGATTTATTCAAGTAAACTAATGAAAAAAAATTGTTTGGGAATTGCCATAAGCACTTACTTTTCACCGCAAAACATCCATCATGTTATTGTGATTATTTGATATGATACATGTGATTGTGATGTGATTAATGTGTAATAAAATGTTTCCCTACTTATAAATCTTTATGGGAACCCTAGGCATCTTTGTGGGAGATCAATAGAAGGTTTCTATGCTACTCAAGTACATTTACCGACTAGGATCCCTTGGTGAATGATGAAAATTTTCCGATTGGGTTTCTACCTCGTGAGGCTAGGTTAGAGACAACTGTGAGGTTACATGTTAGGAAATTAATTGATCAACTAGTAATTGGTTCATCCAATGTACATATAGGATCATCGCATTAAGAACTTAATAGTTACCCATGATTATGTATACTTTACTTAAACATATTTGTTGAAACACATTGATTATGATAATTCCTTATCTTCATTTATTATTCTTCAATGATATGCGCTACTTATGTTTCTATCTTTTTTTGGGTTTGATTATGATTTATTATGAATTCTAGTTTTACTCATTAATTATTCACGTTGTCTTATAACCATTTTTATACTTGACTTAGTTTTTTATTTTCACATCTTACTGATAGCTATAATTCATGAATTATTATTTTTTATATTAAATAGAATAATTATATATATTTGTTCATTATTATTGATTAACTTTTATTGTTTTTATCTTTCTTATGGGTACATAGAATATACATTTATTTTGAAAAAAAGAGAAATAAAAAGAATTTTTTAAAAGAGGTAGTTTAAAAAGGGAAATAAATTTTATGTAGAAAAATGGTCCTAAAAAACATGGACATGGAAGACACACATAAGAAAAAAATATTCATAAGGAAAGACTAGAATAGGTCTATTATGGTGAAAGGAATTAAGAGGATATGTTTCCCACCATGGGGTGATGGTTTCCAAGAGTACTGGTGCTAGCAGACACCAGCATTGGTCATCTGGTGGGTTCTTGTCGCATCTGGGTTAATGAAGTAGAGGCCAACCATGTGGAATCAAATAAATGTGGGTGATTTTATTATTAAAAAATTATTTTTTCTCGGAAATCATCCTCATAGGATATGATTCCTGTTCATAGTTTTTTTCTTAGACCACTACTCACACCAAACCAATACCCTTTGTGCCACACTATACTACCATGTATAACTAAATATGAACATACATTTGTGACACTATGAATCTCAAACCAATATACTATGGATGAGAGAATACAAGGTTCTCTATTACAACATTTGAGAAGCTTGATAATGATGCTTGATGAAGAAAAACACGTCATGACCATGGAGTTGTTCCATGACCATTGAGAAGAAGTAACACTTGGGATGAAATTAATATGAATATTCCATACTATTTAAAAGGATGTTTCTCAATAAACAAGAGTTACATATGAGTTATTTTAATGTGGGTAAGCGTTAATGTTGTTTCTAAAATTTTAGAAATAAGTTTTCACCAGACCTGAATACTTCATGCTTTACCTTTGTTATTTGAAAAAAATGAAGGAGTTTATAGAATAAGTTCGCACCATGGGATTGATATTTGTGGGAATGAATAAGATGATTGATTATGGAATAGGAAATATGGATATTAAAAGGGGTATTATGGAAATACAGTAAAGAGTCAAGGCATGTATGATGGTGAAAGAGTTTTATTAGTGAAATATTCACACCATGAGTAGGGGAGGGAATTATTTTGGTGTATGCATGTATCCAATGTGAATTGATGATTAATATTCAATTTATTTGAAGACATTATAAAGGAGGTTCACCATGAGGTGAACTGTTGTGCTGTTTATCCGTGAATTCCTATGAATAATAAAGAGGATGACATGACCTTGAGCTACAGTTCATTCCATGAATACTAAATCTAATAGATATAACAGATTAGATGAATCCTCTCTCCTAAGAAAGTTTGAAGATATATTTTGGGAAATATAAGAGGAGTTTTACATGAATGTTTTTACATGTATTCAAGGAGTTTATAATTGAGTCAAATAATGATAAATATGGAGAGATATAGAAGATATATAGATGGAGATATACTGAGATATAAAGGATTATTTCTGTAATTAAATTGAGGCAGATGATGCACACATGATGAAATACAATTTCAAGTATCTTATTTGTCTTCCACAAATTAAGGGGGTTTAATTCTTTAGTATTCTAGGTTTTTTTTTATTTTATTTTATTCCCTCTATGTATAAACTGAGGGGGTAAGTTATTTTTAGGATCTTTTTAATGTTCAAGTGGATTGATTAATAAATTATTTTCTTTTTATTACTTTCATGTTGGGTTATTACTCTTAATATTTTACATTAATTCCCTTATTTATTCCCTTTTTCATGAACATTATTTTAGGGATGAGTAAGTGTGATTCATATATCTTTAAAACTACTGAGCATAACCATTGTCCTTAGTTATAGAGATTGGTTCTTAGTGTGAGTTCTAGTATGATACTCCCACCATAACCATTTTGGTGGTTTCATTCAATTTTTAAATATAGTTTCAGGTTACCCACATAAATTAGTAATTTAAATTACCTGACTATGATAATTATGATATTAGAGAGCATAGACTGTCTACATGAACCAATGTATTCACTAGAACTTTATTCTAAAAAATTCAGGATTATCATCCATATATTTTTTAATTTTTTATTTCATGAACCTAAAGTTAAAAATTTCTGATACATATTATCTTCACTTTTTTTTCTTATATTACTTAGTATTTTTTCGTTTTTTAGTTATAGTTATATCTATTGATTTATATTTTTTCTACCTTATCTACATGGGTTCAACCTCAGGGATTGTAATTCTATACTACTTTCTAGCAGTTTAGTGTTTTTAATCTCATGTTTTATAAATTATATTATAGTATAACATAGTATTAATTAATTATTCTCTATTGGTGATTAATATTTGGCAATAATTTATCGGTACAAGTTCAGATATCATTGATTCAATAGTTGGGACAAATATTTTCTCCCCCACTTTTCATTTTTTTGATTTTGTCCTAGATTTTTGCATGGGTATTTTTATTTATGATGGTTGGTGTACATTTCAAAGTGACCATACATGAAAAATTTTCAATTAAAATTATTTATCAAGAACATAAAATTGAGGAACTGAAGGATAATATTCAAAGAATTCAATAATAAGGTTATATATATCCATACTCAATGAAAAGATTCTGTATAATATAATTAATTTTCAAAGAGTCATTTTAAGACATGGAAAAAATGTACAAGGAAGTTAGGGAATCAAGAGGATCATTCATGGAAGAATCCCATGTCGAATCAGAACATAAATTTTCATCCGAGAGAGATAATAAACATGAATAAAAATCCAAGGTTACAATTAATTATAAAGGTGAATATGAAAATTATAGTGAGTATACCCTCACCATTGTAGGTTCATAGGAGAAAAAAGGAAAAAAATAATCCTTTATGGAATTTTAAAAGGCTTATAAAACCTAACAATTCTTTACAAATCTTAAAGACCATTTACATTCTATTTCCCTCTTCAACAACTAGTTGAAGTTGAATTTGAATCCAAGGATTTTTCCTTCACAATTTCTAAATCCAAGAAGGATATAGAACAATAGGCCTCAACTCAAGAATAAAAATAATAAAATGAGGCAGAGATGATAGAAACTAAAATATTATAATATGCCCTTTATGACAAGGAAAAGTTACAAGAGGAAGGGGTTATTACTACTAAAATGAATATTGAAGAACCTTAAAAAGTGAATATAAATTAATAACATGAGATAGTTCACCATGTTTGGACATCATTTGTGTTCTCTCTTAAATATATAAATCTACCCATTACATGGTTCTCTCTTAAATAAAGTTTTATGAAGATTGTAATAAGGAGTATAAGGGAAATACTAGATATACCACCATATTTTCCTTAGATCAATCTATATGGGGTAACTTTATATCACACTCCAATTATATGAATAAAGAGGAAAGGTTGAGAAAAAAACCTTGAAATAAATTGATTCTTATAGGTATCCTTGGTTTTTAATGATTTATATGAATTTAGTTTTTCTATTTCCTTAGGAATTAATATTTAGGACTTAGTTTATGATTTTTTAGGGTGCATATATTGACCCTGTTATATTTTTTAGATTAAATTTCATTAAACTTATTCTTTTATTTGTTTATTTTAAACTCTAGGCCCATGATTATAGAGGCCCAAAATAAAACAAGGAAAATAAAGTGTTTCATAAGGAATGGGGAGTATTTACTTTCATTACTTATAATGTTATCTCACCTATATTTATAAATTATGTTTTATAGTTTAAGGATAAATTAATGAAACAATTTGATTCTTGTTTCATTTTTAATCTATGATATAAAAATTCAGTTAAGAATCCTATGATTCCATGTTTTTTACTTCTTTATCAATAAGGTTTCATGAGTAAAATAGGGAATTAAATATTAGATATGAGAATAGGGGTTTCAATTTTAATAAACAAGATTTAGGGTAACTAGTTGATTAATGTTTTTGAAATTTCCTTTACCCATTATCATGCTTTTAATTTTTGAAATTCTTGTTGATTAGTTTTTTTATTATTATTCATTCCATGAGTGATTTCCCAATTTATATGTTTTCCATTCCTGAGTGGATTCTGAGATAATTATTCAACATTATTTCTAATACCCATTTCTTGAGAAATACCTAGGATAGGTATACCCACTAAAATATTCTTTAGATATTGTAAAATCCACAGAATAACAAATTCACATTAATATAGTTGAGGAATTTTTTTATTTTACCCCTTGTATCATTGATAACCACCCTTAATTCTTAATATTTCATTAATCCCATAGAATAAAAAAATTAATTTATTAGGGGGATCCTCATTACAAGCCAATTTTATCTTTATTTCCATACTATTTGTGTTTATCATGATATTGAATGGGTAAAGTGTATGTGAGAGGTTATTTAGGGTGAAAATAGATTCCTTATAGTGAGGAGAGTATGTGGTTTGTTTTAATTGGGTATTGGGGATATGCTATTGAATTACTTTTCATTATATTTAATTAGTTTCCCTTTTAAAAAAGGAATAAAAATTTCTAAAAAATAAAGAGTAATCATAGATGAAAGAATATTGAAAAAGCATGATTTGAAAAAATATTGTCTAAAAAAAGGGAGTACTTTTCATTTTATTTACTAATCATTATTTGTGAGTCTTTACTTTGAGTTTAGTAAGTATGGGATGATACCATTCTTGGGATAATTCTTTTTCATTGAGATTTTCAATTGTCTATTATGAAATGTTCTTTAGATATAACCTACTTATGAGATTCAATTTTTTACATCAAATTCCTTTATTTAGTTTCATTTACTTTAGGTATGAGAATAACTCTATTAAATGTTTAAATTGAGTGATGAGAGAGAAAAACTTCATGATGAGGTAGATCATAATGGGTATGCATTATAATAATGAATTATGTTATGTGAATGGTAGATAGGATAAGCATTCATCTTTCAAAGGAGGAAGAGTACAATATAGGGTTAAATAAGTTTACCTGAAAAATAAGGATTAAAAAAGATACATATTGTATAACATTTAATAGTTTAATACTGAATTTATAATTATTTTATTTAGTTTACTTTTAAATTTAAATATTTATAGGATGGCTTCCTTTGTAATGATGTTTAGATTTATGATTGAGGGAAATAAAGGTTTTAGTGTGGGGGGATTTGATAAAATTAATTCATGCCTAAATTATATGTATAAAATTTATCAATTCTATTCATTAATTCAATTTTATTTCATAACATTAATTATTTTTATATTTCTTATGGGTAGGGATCATCTGCATTGAATTTTGGAATTGAAGGGAAATAAAAATCATTTTTATATAAAAAAATTAAAAAGGGAAAAATACATTTTCAAGTTGAAAAAATGGTCCTAAATACTCAACTATGGAAGAAACACATTAGAAATATAATTATGTATGAAAAAATTAGCATGGGTTAGTGCTGGATGAAGTAATTAATAGGGTAGCCCGATCGACATGGTGGGGGGGGGGATGGGTAAGAGGGCCTATGTGGTAAGGAACTACCGTTTATTATATGTTTGGTACCTTCCACATACGGGGTAATAATTACAGGCCTCCCATGTCCATTTTTGATGTGGGATCATAATGAATGTGGGTTATATTCATACTAATAAAAACAATGTCCTCTTGACCTTTATCCTTAAATTCCAAGGTTACTATTCTTGGGCTTTTACTGGTTCACAACTTTTGTCATACCATCTCCCTTTGTGCCATGCTTGAACTCCATGTATAGTCGTAGAGGATATAAAAATCAGTATATAATTTAACTATGAATCTTTATATATCCCTTTATTGAGGAGGACTACCCTAACCACATTTGTGAATTTTAACCCTACTACTGGATGAAGATGAACGCAATGTAGACATGACATTTTGTCACGATCACTTGGAAGAACTAAAACATGGGAACAAGATAATAAAAGTATGTTTCTCCATGTCTAAGGAGCTTCCTCCATGAATAAGAGTTGTTTATTAGTCATTATAATGTGTGTAACTTAATTAATTATCTAAAATCTATGAAATAAGTTCAGATCATACTTGTACACTTCATTCCATTCCATTTCTGTATGAAATATGAAGGGAGTTAAAAAATATGTTCATTCCATGGGCTTGTGATATTTTATAAATGAAAAACATGATGGATTGAAGAAGAAATAAATTTATTCAATTATGGGATTCTCATTGTTTGATGAAAAATAGTTACGACATGCATGAAGGTGTATTAGTTTTAAGGGTGAATTATTCACACAATGAGTAATGCATGCCACAGTATGGTTGTTTGTATAGAGGAGATACATTAGGGGGAGGAAATTATCGCCCCACATGAATATATTTAGTTTGGTGTGATGAAGAAGATTCAAAATTTTTAATGTTATATTGAAGTAGGCATTCCATGAATGGAATTGTTATTCCATGTAGCCGTGAATTCCCATGAATTATGAGGAAGATGACATGGACATGATATACAATTAAAATCATGAATCTTATATCTAAAATATATAATAGATTGTTCAACTACTCTCTTATGATAAATTTTAAAGATAAATTTTAAGGATTTTGGTTTGTATACGAATAGTTTATGTTTGAGTAAAAGAGTGATATAATTAGAGAGATATAAAATAAATATAGTTGGATATATAGAGATATATTGGAGGAAATATATCTATAAATAGAGGGATATTTTTCACAGATGAGAAATCAATTTATAGAGATCTTATTCGGATACCAATTCTATAGGGGGTCTACTACTAAAGTCTTCAATGTTTTTGTTTCATTTATTTTATTACCTTTTATGGGTATCATAAGGGGTATGTTCTTGTGCAGGGTTTTGTAATGTTTTAGTGGATTGAATAATAAAGTAGTTACTTTTTAAGAATTTCATATTAGGTTCTCACTCTCACTCTTTTATTTACATTAAACTATTTATTATAATTTTCATGAGAATTATTTTTTAGGTTAGGTTGTTTGACTCATCTCTATTTAATTCTATTAAGCATGACCATTATTCTTAGTTAGAGAGAGTTCTTTTCAACGTGAGTTCTAGATTGAGACCTACACCAAGACCATTGTGTTAGTTTTATTATATGTTTAAATTTTCTTTTGGTTTACCCATATTATTTATTAATATGAATTACTATAACATTAGAAAAGGTGTTCTTAGAGTGGAGAGTGTCTACCCATACCAAGGGATTCTCTAGGGCTTGATTTTGATAACTTCTCAAGTATCATCCATATATTTTCTACTTTTTTATTTTGTGACTTTAAGATAAAATTTTCTAATACATTTCATCTTTAATTTATTTCACCTAGATTATTTAGTAGTTTTTCTTTTGTTTTAGTTATAGTTATATCTAGTAATTATATTTATTTCTCATATCTCCATGGGTCCAACCATGGGGATTTCACTCTTATGCTACTTTGATGTGGTTTAGTGTTTTTTAGTATCATTTTTTTAATTATAAATTGGTTTAACCCGCATGGAATTAATGAAAATCCATAAATAACCACTTACCATTTATATTTTTTTTTGTTGATTCCTTATTCTAGTATCTTTGAGTTTTCCATTGTGATACTTATATAGGTGTTTTGAGAGTGGTTTTAAAAATTATGTTCTCAAATGGGTTTTTAAAATAAAATATTTTTTGTTTTAGGATTTTCTTAGGATTTAAAAATGCTATTCAATATATTATTGGGATTTTATTTTCTATTAAAATGTTAAAAACAATATTTTTAATCATTGTATTTCAAACTAATATTAATTGAGTTTTTTGAAAAATAAAATTTATGGACTCTTTGGTGAAATTGTACTAGGATGTTTTGCTCACACCCTACTTACACCACTAATCATTTATTTACTTGAGTTATTCTTATAGGTTCAGTTTTATATTCAGAAGAATCTATTCAATGTATAAATTTTCTCTTAGGTAGATTATGGAGAAGGTTATTGATGAAGTTGGGTGGTGATCTTTGGTCATGAGGAGAACATTGGTTTGTTATTTTGATTTCTTTAGTTTATTTTGGAATCATTTATCTATTGATCATGTAGGCATCAACTTGTATTCTTAAAAACTTTAATTTGGTCTTTTTTTAAATATTCATTGTTTTTGGTATGACATATGAGTTAGAATTTTATTTTCTATTAAAATGTTAAAAACTATATTTTTAATCATTATATTTCAAACTAATATTAATTGAGTTTTTTTTAAAATAAAATTCATGGACTCTTTGTTAAAATCGTACTGGGATGTTATGCTCACACCCTACTTACACCACTCATCATTGATTTACTTGAGTTATTCTTGTAGGTTCAGTTTTATATTCAGGAGAATCTATTCAATGTATAATTTTTCTCTTAGGTAGCTTATAAAGAAGGTTATTTATGAAGTTGGGTGGTGATCTTTGGTCATGAGGAGAACTTTGGTTTTTTATTTTCTAGTTCTTTTGTCTATTTTGGAATCATTTATGTATTGATCATGTAGGCATCAACTTGTATTCTTAAAGACATACTTTGGTATTTTTTTAAATATTCATTGTTTTGGTATGACATATGACATAGAAATTTATTTTTAATTATTCCATGTTTGGTTTTTTCTTATTTTAAATGGTTATTTTTAATTTTTCATAGAAGACCAATGTATAGAAACATGCTACTGAATTCTATTTAAGAATTATATTTTAGTGTTTATTAGTATTTATTGAGAATAATATTTCACAAGTGTTCTTTCTTGATGTCGATACACTAGTTTCCAGCCCATGGGGATGAAGAACTCCTATCGAACCTTGTCATTGGACAACATGGGTTACCTAATCAGGGATAGATCAATTTGGTTTGTGAAAAAGAGGAAATTGAAAACACTCTCCCACACAACATAATGATAATTCTAGAGGCATTAAAAGAAGAAAATATGATCAAGTAAGAACTAATTCAGGGAGAAGAACTTTAACTAATTTTATTTTCTATTTAATTTTCACTATTTATATTCTATATAACTCAATTTTTTTTTATGAATTTTCAGGTTTAGTTAAGTTTTACACAGTCCTGAGAATTTATAAAGAGATACATGAGGTCACAACTAAAGAGAAAATTGTACTATAATTTTAATATTAATAAGTACATGTGGCTATTCAATAAAAACAACTACACAATTTGGAATACATAAGGGAAAATTAGATCCAAATTCATCGGATTATAACTAATTTTAAATAAACCCTCTCACCGATTCCATTAATTTTTCCAATGAAGATAAAATAGCTCAATAGAAATCCTTTTATAGATAGAAAAACCACTAAAGAGGTGGTGAACTCCCCTTCACTTTCCCTGTCATTTTAGGTTTGGGTTGATGAACTCTATTCAAGGGGTACTGACAAACCCATGTACACTAATGAACATTAGGAAAAAGAGCATGTGGTGGTTCATGCTATATAATCTAAACCGACATTCATATTGGGAATAACCAATGTAACTACCAACCCATTGGTAGTTAACAACAAAAAACCCACTTAGGGAATGTTCAAAGATATTTCGCCTCCCACTATTTATTCTCCTTAGTTTTCAATTTGTGTCATGAACCCCTTCGCCCAAATATCACCCCACCTAGGATGGAAATGAGTGAAGGGAGATGATGAATTCTCATGTCCTATGTCTAGTATGCCCCAGGTTAGCCACTAGCACCGAGGGTATAATAAATATACATGTGGAAGGCATTACCCTCTAAGAGAACACGAGTAAGAGGGAGATATAAAAGGTACATGAATCAACATTCACTAAGGTGAGAACACACACACACACACACACACATATATATAAATCCCAAGTGAAAATATTCCATGGAATATAGTACTATAAAAACTAAAATGAAAATAAAAATACAAAAAAGTAAAGATGGAAGCTACCACGAAGCCCAAACAACACCTACAAAACCACAAGTTAGTAATATCAAACCTAATATATAACCTTATCTAGATGAACTGAAAGATATTTTATATATATGTAGGGTGATCATAATAGTATACCCAATTGGATCCTCCCCAGATCCTCTCATGCAAAATATGAGTTGTGAATTCTAAAGCACAATGAACAATAGTGAAACTAACTCATCACCTAAATGTAGACTAAGTTCCTAGTCTCACCATAGCTAACTCTCACTAAGTATCACATAAAAGAGATAATATAATATAATAATTAAGAATAAAGGGTACTTCACTCCTACTTCCCCACTGTTTTATTATTCTTCGCCAACATCGCACAACTTTAGCCATCTCTCTCCAAAATAGGATAGCTCAAAATCACCTAGGAAAGGCACCAAAACATGTACCTCATGCATCACATAATCACATCATCCCATACACATATTCATATAGTAAACAAGTAGTTTCTAGGACCCACCACAACCTGTATGATATGTATCATACATCGGGTGTTATACCTCAAGTCATTATAGCCCATACTCTGAGTAAGTACCTCAAGATATCACAAAGTATACACATAATACCGATAATAATCCTTTGGACTTTATATTTGGTAATACATCTATATGAAATAACCATAATCCATTATAAAAATATGCACACATATATGTGGAAACTAACTGCCATGCATACTAGCACAAGTAACTACTATGAAAATAGAGTGTGGCTAGGGGGCGTAGTCAGCCATACATCGTCCAACTGAGATGTTGGTGAAAGCACCCTCCTAGACTCCACTGGGTGATAGTCTCCCTTAACAACAAGGGTGGGGTAGCTTATGAAATCAAATAATATACATTATATAAAATATCTCACAACCACACAATGAGAATAACCTAGTCTTAGACTCAATTGGAGATAATGTCGCTTGGATTCTCGACTACCACTGTTAAGACTAGATATGCTATAAGAAATCAAGATTTATAAAGAGATACATTAATTATTTATTTTATTTCAATCATTTTCTTTCATTAGATAATACCTCACCCATTAATTTACTATTAACATTATTCAACGTCACATTACATTAAACAATAGAGTAAATTCCATGCTCTCGAGGAATAATTCAAACCGATTGCACATTTTCTCATGAGTTTAATCTCATTTTCACTCTAGCATCAACCAAACCTGTATTCTAAAGTTCAATTTAATAACTATTAACATAATTCCATATACATGTACTCTAGGAAAACTATCCTAATCTACCACCAAGAGAAATCCTAGAACCAAGAACACCCTTATACTCCATGCAGTGGGGAAAGGGATTCAGATAAAACAAGAAACCCAACCAACAACCATTAAACAGATTCATATGAAAGCATCCTAGATCTTATCATCACATCAACAGGTAATAAAAACTTCAACCCCTTCCATCATCTCCAATTTGATCCCCAACACCCATATTCATATCCTGATGCATCTCTCCATCAAAGGCATGAACTGCTACCACATCATACAGGCCTCCCCATCCACATCAGATCATCCATCTAAGGCTTAGACATCCCATTCTCATATCAGATCTATCTCCCACCCCATATCTCATCACATAGTGAACAAAAAATATATATAACATAAAAAAAGTACCAGGAAACAAAAAAAATTACTAATAGGGAAATGTAGGCCCTAAAAATGGTATACATCCTTCACATATATACGGACACTCTTGGATCTAAACTCATAGAACTTCAGCCTTTATAAGAAAACAATAAACTAAGGACCTAATAATTACATTTATCACACAAATTTTTTTTATTCCATTTTAATTCAACTGATTCATTATTCATAGCTTCCAATTATGGGAAACTTACAAGTTATAACAAGATACCAAATTAAATAAAAAATTAATTTAATCATACTTCCGAGAATACATCCATTATCTTCATCATGAATTTTATTATTACCATCAAAAAAAATTATTGTACTTCACATTCATTATAAATTCAAATAACATAGGTAAGATCAAATTTAATTTTAGCAGACATACTGACATTAATTTTATTATCATTAAATTACAACAATCTCCATATTATAAATATACCTCATCTTTTCTATCCAATTAATTAATTAATTAACTCCAGATTTACATTCTGTACCAATTCAACATGATAATCCTAGCATAATAACATCTATAAAATCCATATTAAGGAATCAAAATATCTAGAAAATCAAAAGGCAAACCACTATCATGGTAAAAAAACAACAACAACAATAGGTGATTACTATCCAATTTTTTTAATCCGATTCAATATTATTTGGTTAATTATATTACCATACAAAGGGATAATGCATGATCATGTTATGGTTTCATGTAAATAAAAAATAAGAAACAAATCCCCAATATCAAAGGAATCGAAGTTATTCACATGAGAATGAACCAACATCATAGATCCCGATTACCTCCCCCTCAAGATTCTGAGTCCCTCCAAGGACACCATGGCACAACCACACCAATAAACAAATGATAAAGACTCCATTAGAAACATGAAGATGATCATACCTTTCATGAAGAGATGAAAAGGGAGGATCTAGATCAAAGAACCATTTTAAAAGAGGTAGAACATACCTCATATCACCATAGATTAAAGATATGATTCTATGGATTGATAATCATTAAAGGAATTCCAAAATGATAGAGGGGAGCTTTGTTCGCTGCATGGAAATGAGAGGAAGTGTAGGGTTTAGAGAAAACCCCAAGCACTAAAGCCTTTATCAGTGTATTTCACAAGGAAATTATATAGCCTAGCATCCCTTTTCACATAATGTAAATTTTAGGCTCTAGATCTCACAAAAAAACATGTTACCTCGAAGGATTTAATATTGAAAATTTACACACCCTAAACCAACCTCACACAAGCTATGAACCCTCCTTTCAAGTCTTGTAGTATTTAAATGGTTTTAATTTCCCCCTTCTTCAACCTTTTTTGTAGTTTAACCCCTCTATACTTTCTCTAGGACACCAATGAGCACCACGTGCCTTGGAAAATCACAAAGGGTTGGAATATATGGACATGAATATTATATTAGATACCTATCAAAACATTCTCATCATTAAGAGTCTAAAATCACACTAGAGAGAAAAAATAGGGAATCCTAATAGCCACCCCATGAGATACCTCTCAAAGATCTCAGCTTATCAGAAGCTCAACTACCTCATCAAAGGACCAAGTGAAAAACCAGGAAACAACAAAAACCATCTCCTAAACACAATCTCAGGGGAGATACCTCTCAAGCTTGAGTAAAGTCATAATAATAAAAAAGAGGAAACCATCTCATAAATCAGAATGGTCAACATCCTTAAAAAATATCATTATAATAGAGGGGATAAAATTAAATAGCTCTAGGTACTGAGCATTCATATGTAACTCACGTTCTCAAATACTCTCCTCCACACAACCATGTCACCACAAGAAATGATTAAAGGGAATAAAACATCCATGAAACACATTATCATGGTGTTCCAAGATCTCCACATGATGCTCTTGAAAGTTCAAATTACTTTTAACATCGATCTCTCCCAAATCGATGACATGAGAGTCATCATGAAGATAATAATGGAGATGCGACACATGAAAAACATCACATATCTATCTCATCTATAGGAGAAGTTATCTCTAATGCACTATGACTCTAGAATGATCCAACACCTTGAAGGCCCTAAAAAATCGGGAAAATTATTAATTAGATGACAATATATTCACTTACCATGACAATGAATAACATTTCAGAACATGTGATCTCTATCATCGAACTCCAGAGGTCTACTCCTATGATTGACATATGATTTCTCACGATACTATGATTCCTTTTTCTAGAACCCATGGTTTGAGGAATGTAACCCTTTTTATTCTGTTTTATGTGGTTAAAGTAGTTGGGTAATGTTTGGGAGAGTTTGGGATTGATTTGGAAAGGTTTGGAGGCTTTTTTAGGGGAGAAAAATTTGATCATGGTTTAGGGAAACTGAGAATGATCTTTAGGTAACATTGCAAGTGTAGGTATTGGGCATCACACGGTTTGCCCAAAATTTGTCTAACGATGTGAGGAAACCATGAGGGGTCCCTGTTGAGGTAGTATCATGCACACAATTAGTGTATGGTATGCCTAACCGTGTGAGATAATCATGTGCATCAATAAAATATGGGTTTTTAATTATGGGTTTACTCAGGATTTTCCCTAAAATCATCATCTCTTCTCCCATATGAACCGTACTCTGGATTTTTGGTTATCAAGGGATAGAGGGTTCCTCCCACTCATTTTGGAAGAAAATTGAAGTGTTTTCAAGTTAGAATGAAGGAAATTATCCTCCTATAAGCATTATCTCTTGGATATTTATTAGTTTTCCTTAGATCAGGTTCTCCCTATTGATTGTGTTGTCGTACATGTCAAATTAGATGTTTATTTTTAACTATAATTTCTGCAGCATAACAGCAACCCTAGGTCTCCTCTCGATGGAGCCTTATATAATTAATTTAAAAATAAGTTTCTAATTATGAAAATAAAATATGAATGGGGATTTATAAAACTTGTGGTTTTTTTTATTTTAAAACAAAAATTGAAACTATACCACTAAGAGAGGGAAACATGATAGAGAAATCGTGATCAACTCAGTTAAGCGTCCCTTGATGCTCAATATGTCATCGCCCTCAATGGAATGGGAAGGATAATCAATTACTTGATTTATACACACTTAAAACAGTATGTTTTGGTTACTTGTTACTAGGTTACCACATTGTATTTGATCGATCAATGATATTGATTATCAGCAACAACTAAAAATCTATAAAATTGAATCGATGTAAAAGTAGAACTCAATAAAGGCATCACATTAACAACATGATGAGATGAACAAAGTTGTTTCAATGATAAAATATTCCACAAGGAAAGAACATGGATATTTATTGGTTCATTCTCCTGGAATTTATCAACTCACATAATCCATTTTCACACTCATGAAAGGGAAGGGGTGAGAAAAGAGGAAACCACACTCAAATCATCACAAGATCCGGGTTATGTGTGAAAGCACGAGGATTCTTGTTCCTTTGATTTGTATTTGATCATACGAGAATAAAAACAAATTAATAAATTATAAATGAAGAAAAAATTACAATAAACCTAGAAATTAAATTACCTTATGAAGATTACAAGTGTGGAGCTCGAGATCACAGCAAAGGACAACCCCTAAATTGATCACTAGAGGTTTAGAAGTACATGGGGGGAATGGATGTGGATTAATAAAGCTCTCTAATTCAAATAAAACTTACCCCTACTCGTTCCACCATAGATAATGAGGTTTAGGACTAGTTTTATGGGAAATTACATCAATATTCTACATAAAGTGGTCAAGTATCTAAAGAGCTAGGTTACTATTCAAAGAATATTTTTTACTCCATCTTTATTCGAATGTTTGACTGACTAAACACGTGAAAATGACTTGAAATTATATGGAGAGTAGGGTATTTGAGTTATCTATCCATGGGAGGTGGAATTATCCCAATCAGATCTCCGATTCCCAAGTTATGGTCCAAATATAGAAGGAGGTTTCAATCTGGCCCACCCAAAATTACTTCACATTGTGGGCCAATTTGGGAATTGCAAATGGATGAATTGGGATCCATGATCTTCTAGTGAAATTTAGAACACATTTTTTTGAACTCCTACACCCATTTTTATCCTAATTGGTTTCACATGTTATCCAAAATACAAATAATTGTTCACATGCATGCTTGGGCTCTCACGTAGTTTGGCCCATTTTGCTTAAATGTTATCACATGCTCTCTAAATCACCTCCTCCTACAATGTAAACATCGAAACAAGTAAAAGTTCCCTATAAAACATTAATAAACATTAATTCATTGATTAAAACGTAAATTTAAAATTATTATTATATTTGGAGTATTCAGTACAAAACCAGTATAAAATAGAAGTGTAAGGGTGGATTTGAATAGTGAATCGCTATGCGATCACACCCCCACAGCTAAACATTTTAACTCCTTGGAAAATACACATATCCCAAAAATGATGCATGTATATATTCCCAACATCATTAATATTTAACATTTGATGGAATTTTAATTCATTTAATTAATGTGATCAACGTAAAAACCACACCAAAGAGTTGTTCCTAGTTAAAATGGAAAAAGATGTCTCATAAATAATATCACAATGAAATTAAAATAGATTCATGATACCAAATTGATCAAGGAATTGAAAAGTCAACCATGACACTAACTCTCCATGTGTGTGTGTGAAAACCATTCCATTATATTAATTCCACTTTCTATCCAATAAATATAAGTTATTTTAATATTTTTTAGCTTAAATGATTTTGTGCACCGAACCTTCCTTACATCCTTTGAAATCATATTTCAAGACCCACTCACATAAGAATTATCGGAAGTCAAACCATAATCTACCAAAATAGATATCCCCATATGTTTCGCATTTCGCCTCTCCCCTCATTTATTATTTTTGTTTTTTCTCAGAAGTTGCATTTGGAACAAATCTCACAATAATATCTCAACCTTAGTTTGATCTCCTAATGAAACTAATTTTAATAGTTATAACAATATCAAATGTTGATGAGGAGTGGTTTTTGACCTGATCAAGACACAACCCAATTTTTTTTATTTATGTTTTGTTTTTTTTAGGGTGTGAAACATTAGAATATCAGGTACACACACATAGGTCAATCTGGTATAGCAATGAAACATATCAGATAATGAAAGAAAATATATAAATATCATTTTAGGATGAAATATATTAACCTAACTTATATTTACCTTCTAGTAAGTAAGTAATATTCACACTTTTTGGTTTGGTGCAAAAATGTGTGGAGATATTAGTGACACTGTTTTCCCAAAAACTACTCACACAAGGGGAATCAATCATCTTAAAGGTTTCACATAGATACATCCATTTATATCATTGATAGAAAACCAATTCAATAAAAATCATTCCCTAATGTTAAATTCATACAAACATTCATTCCATAATAGAGACAAGTTTTCATTAGATGTTAAATCAAAATGGAATAAAAAAATTCAACATGAATTTTCAGTAAGTTACATGATTTAGTGACCATTGGGGGTAGGGAGTAAAAATATCATAAAGAATGTGAAAAAGGGAAGAAATAATAAAGACAATGAAAATCCTAGTGAACATAACAAGATAGGTAAAAGTGCAAATACCATAAAGAAGGTGAAAAAGAGAAGAAATAAGAAAGACGATGAAAATCCTAATGAACTCAACAAGATGGGGAAAAGTGAAAATACCATTAAGAATCCAAAAAGATAAGAAATAAGAAACATTATGAAAATCCATATGAACTTAGGAATGTATCCACCCCCCTCTACACCAAGAATTTAAATTTTTCTCACTGTAATAATTGTTAATGTGAGAAGTAAGGATAAAACATGGTGGGTTTCACTAGTATGCTGCTTCTAGAAGGTGGATTTCATCCACCGAATTCATTGGAAAATACTCATATAATTGTTTAAGATTATGCCCATTTATGGTAATACTTTTTCTACTCTGTAAATGAAAATTTTGTATTGCACCAAAAGGGTAAACATTAGTAATAATATAATGTCCGAGCCATCAAGAACAAAGCTTACCTGGGTGAATATTTAGCCTTGAATTGTACATGAGGATCTTCTTACCAATATGCAACTTCTGATTATGAATAATTATATCATGGATAGCCTTTGTCTTATCTTTATAGTTCCGGGAGTTCTCTTATGCATCACATATAATTTCTTCCAACTCTTGAATATGGTGCTTCCTATGGTTACTAGCATCTGAAAGATTCATATTACATTGTTTAACTGCCAAATATGCCTGGTGTTATTATCCACTGGGAGGTGACAAGCCTTTCTAAAAACAATTCTGGATGGTGACATTCCAATTGGGGTTTTAAAATATGTACATTATGCCCAAAGTGCATCATCCAAGTGAAAACTCAAATATTTCATATTGGGTTGTACCATTTTTTCCAAGATTCTCTTAACATTCCAATTTGATATTTATGATTTTCCATCAGTTTGGGGGTGATATGTAGTGGAGAATTTATGATCAACCCCATACTTAAAAAGATATTTTTTCATGTTTCGATTGCAAAAATGGGAACCCTGATCACTAATTATGAATCTCGGCAAACCAAACCGACTAAAAATTTGGGACCTCACAAAATCAACAAAAAATAAAGAGTCATCGGTCCTAGTAGCCTTTTCTTCCACCCAGTTAGACACATATTCCACAGATAACAAGATTTAAATTAATCCAAATTAATTTGGAAAATTCCCCATGAAGTCAATTATAAATGCATCAAAGATTTCACAAAAAAACATGGGTTGTTGGGGGAATTACATTCCTCTTGGAGATATTCCCTGTGAATTGAAAATAACTAAAAGACTTGAAAAATTGTTGGGAATACATATACAATGCTGGCTAATAAAGTCTTGAGTCAAGTACCTTTTGAGTTGTTTGTTGAGAACCAAAGTGGCCCCTACAAGCCAATTTTTGGAAGAAGGTCAAAACAGAGGTGAAATCATGGTCAGAGATGCACCAACTCACTACTTGGTCACCATAAATTCTCCACAAATATAGGTCAACCCAAATGTACCACTGAGAATCATGTTTATGTCTCTGGGATTAGGAAGTGATAAAATCAATAGGGACCCTAGATATTGCAAGAAAATTTACAATGTCTTCATATTAGGGGGTAAGGTCCACAATATAAAAATAGTTCTCATGAGGAAATAATTCTCCAATGGGTAGGGATGAGTCAACATGGTGGTCTAGTGGTGGAGAAATCCTACTAATGTGTTCAGATACAACATTGTTGACTCCCCTCTTATCTCTAATTTCATGGTCAAACTCTTGGAGGAGTAGAATCCACCATATGAGGCATGGCTTAACTTTAGGTTTCATTAATAGAAATCGAAGGGTTGTATGGTCATAAAACACAATCCCTTTTGAAACAAGAAGATATGAAATTTTTTTTACAAGGAAACCACAATAGAAAGGAGTTCCTTTTCTGTGGTTGTGTAGTTTAACTGGACATGGTCAACCATATGTGAGGCATACAAAATGACATAAGGAGCCTTCCCAACCCTTTGTGATAAAACTGCCCCAACTACAAAGTTATAGGCATCACACATAAGCTTGAAGGGGGTATCCCACCTTGGTGGTTGGATTATGGGAGGTGATTTGAGACTCATTTTTATTTAATGGAATGAATCCTCACAATTTTTATGAAACATAAAATCCGAATATTTTTGTAATAATGGGACAATAGAATTGCAATCTTACTAAATTATTTAATGAACTGGCGGTAAAAACCTGCATGACCCAAGAAAGATCACATATCACAAACAAATTTTGTATATGGAAGGTTCGAAATTAATTTAATTTTATATTTATCAACTTGAATTCCATTATTTTAAATGAAATTCAAAAGAAATATAACCCACTCAAACATGAAATGACATTTCTCATAATTTAAGATAATTTATTTTAAAAAGAAGTAGCGGAGGACAGAACCTTGGTGTTCCAAACAATCATCAAAAGAAGAACCACACACAATAAAATCATCCATAAATACTTACATAAAACTCTCTAGGTACTCATAAAAAATACTCAACATACATCGCTAAAAAGTACCAAGAGCATTACATAGATCGAATGGAATCCATTTGTATACAAATGTTATAAATGGATAGGTAAATGTTTTCTTTTCGTAATCCTCAGAGGCTATATGGATTTCAAAATAACCCAAATAGCCCTCAAAGAATAAATAATGGGACTTACCAACCATTCATTCTAACATTTGGTCAATGAAAGGTATAATAAAGTGGTCCTTCCGTGTGGTTTTATTCAATCGACGGTAGTCAATATATACTTGCCAACTATTTTGCACACCCGTTGGAAGCAATTTATTCCTTTCATTTAACACAACTGTTATTCCTATTTTTTAGGAATAACTTGCACTAGGCTAACCCATTTACAATCATATATAGAATAAATGATCCCCATATCATTTAATTTACTAACTTCCAATTTTCCACTTCAAGGAGAGTGGGATTCAATCAGCATTGAGATTGTCTTACTGGCTTAGCCTCATCATCCAAAAAAATATGGTGCATAAAAATAGATGGGATAATCCTATAAATATCATCCAATGTACATCCAATTGACTTTTTAAACTCTCTCAAAAGTTTGAGTAGTTTCGATTCTTATTGTGGAGGGAGGTTATTGGCAATAATGATGGGAAGTTGGTCAATACCCTCAAGATATGCATATTTTAAATTAGAAGGAAGTTGTTTAAGTTCCAACACCAATGGTTTTTAGATTGAGGGAGGGGGTTTAGGGAGAGTGAGGTTTATGAAACTGTCTATCTACTCATGTTTATTCTCTAAGGAAATAGAATCTATGGAATTGAGATTTTTAGAATCATCGATGGTCATGGGTAACTCAGAATGAACACACTCATCAATCAATGAACAAAATTTTCACTTTTCAGAACCCAAAAAACACTCAAAAAATGAATCAAAACTATAATCATCGAAGGGTAAGGAATATGAAAATGAATCTAAGTACGGGTTGAGGAGAGAAATGTGTGTGTGTTCATCGTTTGAGAGGAATTCCATCGAATAGATAAGAAGAGTAGAGTTCTCTTCAATAGGTTGTTTTATATCCTTAAGAATGTTAAAACTTATCTTTTCTCCTCCGAACTCCATAGACAACATACCATTGTAAACTTTGATGATAATATTTGTTGTTTTGAGAAATGACCTCCAAAGTATGAGAGGAGCAGGTCCTTGGGTTCAGGTATCTTCCATCTCACAAATATAGAAATCAGTGGGAAAGATGAGATTCTTCACTCTTACATGGAAATCCTCAATCACTCTTGTTGGATGCATAGTACTCTAGTTTTCATGTTGCACAACAATGACTATTGGTTGAAGCTCTCCAAACTATAGAGAAGTATACACTAAGTGTTGGATTACACTAATGGAAGCACCTAAATCTAACTTGGCATCGGAAAAGAATGTCTACCCTATGGTACAAGGTATCGTGAATATTCCCAGATCCTTGCATTTAGTTGGAATTGTAGCCTAAATCAAGGATGAGACATTCCTTCCCCTGTTGACTCTCTCATTCGCATTCATCCTTCTTCTATGGGTGAAAATATCTTTTACGAAATTTGGAATATCGAGGGATTTGTTTAACGACATCCAATAGAGGAATGTTAACTTGAACCTTTTTAAATGTATCCATTATTTATTTATCAATATCATTATAAAAATTATTCTTAGATTTAGAGAGTCTTTGGGGGAAACTAATATAAATGGATTGTTCATTTGAATCATCAATGATAATTTTATTACCCTTTTTATTTTGTTTTTCTACATTGGAATCTTTTATGGTTGGAGAAAAAGTGTTTTCTAGAGGGGTACATACTTGTCGAGAAGAATCATTAGAAGGAGAAACTTATTTACCACTACAATGTGTAACTGTAAATATATTACCTCTGTCCTTCAGATTAGAAATGGGTTGGGATGGTAGGTGTCTATAACCTTGCATCTTAAGCTTACTGATGCTTTTTTCCAATTGGCCCACTTGAATTCATAGGTCTTGAATTTATGATTGTGTAGTCTTTTGGAACTAGAGGTTCTGGGTTTCTATTTGCTTCACCATATGGTTTAGATTTGGGAGGATGAGGATGATGTTTTTGAGAAGTTGAAGGATAGGAAGGTTTCATACCTTGGACTTGTTGATACCATTTCTACTTGGGGTAGCTTATGTTTCCTCCTTATCGGTACTAGGGTTGTGCTTTCCACCCGGGGTTTAGACTTGGCCTGAATTGTTCTTGCCTGGAGGGAGGTGATTTTTGGAATGGATACCCAGGGAACATGTCTTCACAAGAATCAGGTGAATCTTGACGTTGTGGTCACTAGTTAGAAAAATGAGTTTTGTTAGAACAGATACAATAATGTAATGGAACAAGAGGAGATTGTGAGTAACATTGTGCTTGAGCTAATTTCCTAAGAAGGGTATGAATCTTATCAAGCTTGTTATCTACCTTTTGTTCCAGAGAATAATGACTTACCTCACGAACTCCTATGGTTGGTGCAATAGCTCATGTAACAAATTGTTGTGCATTTTGAGCCATATTGACTATTAAGTAACGAGCAGCTGAATGTGTTTTATCAAACAAGGAACCACCAACTACTGCATAAATCATTCCACAATCCATGGAGATAAGTCCCTCATAGAAGTATTAGATTAATATTTGTTCACTAATCTGGTGGTGGGGGCAGTTTGAGCAGAGTCGTTTGAATCTCTCCCAGTATTCGTGAGGGGTCTCTCCTTGTGATTGCTTAATGCCACAAATTTATTTCCTAATTGATGCAGTTCGATAGGTAGTGAAGAACTTATCTAAAAAGATTCTTTTTCAGGTCATTCTAGCCACCAATTGTAGTCGGAAAATATTATATCCAATCTTTGTCTACACCATCAAGGGATAAAGGGAATACCCTAAACTTAATTAAGTCCTCAGAGACATTTTGGTGTTTCATGGTAAAGCACACTATGTGAAACTATTTAAGGTGTTTATGAGGGTCCTCATCAAGAAGATCATAGAATTTGGGAAGTAGGTGGATGAGGCCTGATCTCAGCTCAAAGTTGGCTACTTGCTCGGGATATAGGATGTATGCAGGTTAGTACCCCACATACGGGGTGGTCAGTTCTTTTAAGGTTAGATTATTTGTAGCCATGTTTTCTTAGGTTTTATTGGGTTCAATTTCTCATTAGTTTATGACCACATGAGGTTCTATAAGGGGTTCCTTAGTGTTACTTGGTTGACCTTCTCTATATGAATTTATTTGTGTGTGAAGTGTCTTTTTTCAATTTCAGGGTCAAATTCAAGTAGTTTTTCTTTTTTTGATTAAGTCATGTAAATAAGTTGTGAAGTTTGTTTTTTTTGATTGAATATGGATAAAATAACTTAAGAAGCGTGATAGAAGAATATAATGTTATAATAAATAATTATAGAGAGATATATGTTGACTAATAAGAAGATATATATATATATATAGAGTGAGAGAGGAAGAACACACAAAAACAACCAAAAATAGAAACAGAAAACCAAAATAAGAACAATCAAATGAGGGTGGGTATTTAAATGAGTACTAATTAAGAAGTAAAATAAATAAATAAAATTAAATAAAAGAAAAAATGATCTTGGATCCCCAGCAACAGTGCCAATATTTTATCACATTGTTGAGCGCGTCAAATTAGATGTTTATTTTTAACTAGAATTTCTACAACATAGCAGCAACCCTAGGTCGGCTCTCGACGAATCCTTAGATCATTAATTTAAAAATAAGGTTCTGATTAGTAAAATAAAAGATGAATGGGGATTTATAAAACATTGGGTTTGTTGGTTTTAAAACAAAAATTGAAACTATACTACAAAATGAGGGAAACAAGATAGAGAAATCGTGATCAACCCGGGTAAGTATCCCTTGATGCTCAATTCATCATCACTCTCAAGGGAATGTGAAGAATCATTGATTCCATGATTTATACAAACTGAAGTATCCCTTGATTCTCAATTCAATCTCATGGAATTTATCAACCGAAATAATCTATTCACACACTCCTGAAAGGGAAGGGGTGAGAAAAGAGGCAACCACACCCAAATCATTACAAGATCAAGGTTATGCATAGAAAGATGAGGATTCTTGTTTCTTTGATTTTTATGCGATCATACCAATATAAACACAAATTAATAAGTTCTAAATTAAGAACAATTAACAACAAACCATGAAATTCAATTACTTATGATGATTACAAGCATGGAGCTCAGGATTACAATATAGGACACCCCCAAATTGAACACTAGAGGTATAGAAGTACATAGTAGAGAAGAGGGAGAGAATGGATGAAGAAAGCTCTATAATTTGAATCAACCTTACCACTAGTCGTTCCACCATAGATAATGAGTGAGAAGAGTCATTTTATGGGCAATTAAATCAATATTTCTACATAAAGTGGTCAAGTATCTAAAGGGCTAGGTGACTATTTAAGAAATATTTTTACTCAATCTTTATCTGGCTAGTTGACTAAACAAAACGTGTGAAAATAACTTGAAATTCTTTGGCGAGTCAGGGATTCGTGTTAGATGTCCAAGGGAGGCATAATACGACAAATTCAATCTCCGAAGACAGCGGTATGGTTCAAATACAGAAGGGTGGTCCAATCTAGCCCGTCCAGAATTTCTTCAAATTGTGGGCCTATTTGGGGCCTCCAAAAGGACGAATTGGGCTCCATGATCTTCTATAGAAATGTATACCACAATATTTTTCACTCATACACCCATTGATATCCCAATTGGATGCACATTGTTGATGCTCCTTTCCGTCACAGAGTCTAACGAATGAAAAGAGAAATACCTTGAGCACAAAGTGATTCATCCTTTGAAGAAACTTCTAAAATCTACAAAGGCAAGAACAATAATTTCATTAAGCATGGGCAAAACAAGTTCCAAGCTGGTCATGAAAGTATACCTGCATGCCACATTTTGGGCATGCAAGTGACTTGCACACCCTATTTGATTTTCACCCAAGGTCTTCAAAGGCCTATAAATACCCCCTATGGGCCCCCCATTTCGAGGACGAAAAATTACAAAAGTCAGATTTAAGCTCTCGGTGCCCTAGACTTTGCTTGAAGTCTTTCGGACACTTCTAAAGTAATTTTTTACCTATAATGGAAGATCTAAAGAAGGGAAACATGGCCTAAGTGTTGAGACTCATCAACACTTGCGTGCCAAAGTGTCTAACCCTTAAGGGGAAATGGCCACACTTGCATGCCGCCTTAACCCTTCAACAAAACTTGAGTGCCACCCTTTTGGAAGCCTTTAAGGATAATACTAAAGGCTTGAGATAAGTCTCGCCGAAGTATTACCCTATGGGTTAACCGTCACCCAAGTACACCAATGTCGTGCAAGTACTTGCGCGACCAAGACTTGCACGCCCACACAAGACTTGTGTGCCTACCTCTTTTTGGGTGTCCCTCCTTTGAGTTCACTTACTTTTACTCAAATAAACCTTTCCTCTTCAAGATTTATCCGTCAAAACCTTCTTCAAATCCACTTATTGCATGGTTCCTTTGTTTGATTCCTTATCTGAAAGGAATTCTGTGGAATATCTCTCAAAACCTTGTGATTTACATATCTTTATATCACTACGGTTATAGGATCCCTTTATTCAACATCATCCCTTAAGATGAGATAATCTTTTATATGGGAATCCTCCTTAGGAGTAAGCCCCAATCATAAGCCAAATTCTCCTCAATCTCGACCTCCACCTTAGGTGTAAGCCCCAAATTAAGAACCTAAATATCTATAAAGCACAAATACCTTTATGGACCCTTAATAGGCATCCTCCTTATGAGTAATCCCCAAGTCCCCTTTAACTTTGGCCTTCTTCTCAGGAGTAATCCCCAGTCATAATTCCATTTGGGCCTCCTTCTCAGAAACAAGCCGCAATCATAAGCCCCCCCTAAATTTGTGCCACTTTGTCAGGAGTAATCCCCAAGTTAGAGTATCCAAATCTCTATAAAGAAAAAATATATTTATGGACCATGTCCCTAGGTTTCTTTCCAGAAATAAATCCTAGTCTTCATCTACATGGGAAGTCACACATACATAAGCCCCATATCACTCCTTGTGACCACATCTTTCATGATATAAATCGCCAGGTGTACTGATACCTCTTGTTTCTCACATAGTGCTTGACTTACGTGAGCTTAGAGTGTAAAAGTAACCACGACACATCTATTTGGGACATTAATCATATGTAAGTCCCATTCTTCTTACTCTAACTATGAGGAATTTGATCTCTACCTTAAAAGTAGAGTATATAGGAAGCCTTTCTAAGGTTCAATCCCATCACCCATTAATTATCATCCATCCCATATGATGTTATACTTCTTAATTCCCAAACTACGTGGGTTCTGATTCCTTTTCTAACAAGGATACGTAGGTATCCCATCTGTGGGTACGATCCTAACTCTAAAATAATTCATGTCCTTATAAATGACAATAAACTTCAATTGCGCCACTGAGTGGCTTTAAAACCAGTATGGTCATCCTAATGACCAAAAGATTCATATATAATGTATTAGAGGATACCATTGACTAAGAATCTCTAATACATATGGATGATTCTCCATCAATGAAGAACCTCAAATACATATAAATGATTCTATAAATATCATACATATCAATCATTGATTGCAAGATCTAAAGGAAAGCTCATTTTCATACTTGGTAAATTAATAAGGATTCAAGAACATAACTAAAATCTATAAAGAGAGTCCCAGAGTAGACAATAATTCCCCCCAAAAAGGTGTGATGAGTCCGACCTCCCATCCTCTCGACCAATTCAAATTCTTAAGCCTCATTGGTCCATAACTAATGAGCACCTACCTTTGGAAAGTAGGTCCAAATGGATATAGAATCATTGGATGTTTCCAGTTCTACGAGTAAACCCGTTAGAAACCGATTGGAATGTTTGAACCTTAAATAAACGAGGTCATCCCCATTTCTAGAGGAAACAAAAAATTGTGAACCCGATGTGAATCCTTAACCAAGTTAAATGATGTTTTTACTTATTTGTTAGGCCCATATTTAACTCAATGTGAGGTACAACAAAGAAATCAATAACATATGTTCTCATCCAAAAGATGTAGTGGCTGAACTTATCTAGATTATGTATGTTATATCAAAAGGCACTCTTTTCCAAGATCTCTCTGCATTTCAGAAAAGGATTCTCTAAATTTCACTCCCGTGAATGCTTCTACTGCTACTCCTGTTAGATCCTTGTCCGCTCTGAGGACGAAGTCACCTACTCAGCGTCAACAACGCTGGGTTTCAAATGCACTGGTTAAGCAATACTGTCAACACGGTTCCATTATGACTATGGAGGCCACTCAACAAGCCCTCCAAGTCAATAATTCACCCTAGTTGTCTGGACAGCGACGACCAGTGATCAAGAAGCAGATAGTGCTTACCACCGTCTCCAACTGTTTCAGGTCGTTATCCCTTGTACAAAACAAACAGTCCCTCCCATATTACAGGGAGGTGAATGAAGAGGTCACGCAAGGCCTTAATTCAAGAAGATAAGAGTCCTTCCCGTGGGCTCCCATCAACAATCGCTGCCAGACTCGGGCGATAGTGCGCCCTCAACATGATGAGGGTATCGCCTTTAGGGGTTCAGATCTGGCCCCTCAGACCCGAGTCCACAAGATGAACTACCAGAGGTGAAATCTGGGCAACAGGGAGAAGGTTCTTACTTCTGCCCCCTCCAGTGAAGTCCATCAACCTAACTTGATGGCAAGCAACGAGCGGGCACATACACCCATCCGTTTTAATCCCGCTGTCTAGAAGACTCATCTGGAAGCAACCCACCAATCCCACCAAGAAATTCTAGCAGAGTATTATAGGTAGGAATATAAAATTGTTTATACTTCTTCAACTAGTTAGTAGGTTTGTCTGGATGCACCCAAAGAAGCTCTCCAATCTAATATGGTGGCAACTGATAAGTAGGCACATACACCTATTTACAATCAACAATTCTGTCAGTAGTATCATCTGCCAGTATTGAAGGAAAATCATCAACCATACTTGATGAAGAATACACATCATGCACATACACCTGCCAATATTCATAAGGCTAACCAATAGACTCATTTGGTAGCACCCAGAGAAGTCAGTCAGAAATCTCCGACGATAATTTGGAGCAGACTCAATACTATTCCCTATGCATGTGTACTTTCAGAATTCACTGATAGGAAAAGGAGGGAAGGAGAAGGCACATACACCTACTCCAGACACGGAATAGACGTATATTCTCGTTCCGGCTGCTGAAGTCACCAAGCACATTTTGAAAATAGTGAAAGAGCAGAAGCAAATCCCTGCTCATATTCTGGATGCCTGTCAGAATATTATAACAACTTCAGCAGCATCACTGGGGAAGAAACATAAATCTATCCCTATCAATGGAGTGACTCATCAACATGTCACTCCGGAGTAGATACGCACCTCTGTTCTAGTCTAGGAAGATCGTGGGGCATACTACCCTGTGTCATACAGACAATCAAGTTAGGCACATACACCCGATTTGAATAGAGATCGTTAGCCTAACCTGACCATTTCTCATGAGCAGACACTTACACCTACCCATAGTAACCACTTTCTTAAAAAAGTGGTTCCTCAAATGAGTAAGAAGGCATCTAAGAAAAAGTCCCATTCAGCACATTTGAGAAATCAAGATCCAATCTGCAATAAGGCCTTGCTCAATGCTGGAGTTCTTGATGCACTAAGACAATTATATGTTGCAACTCAAGATTCAACTC
This sequence comes from Viscum album, assembly GCA_963277665.1. Lineage (NCBI taxonomy): Eukaryota > Viridiplantae > Streptophyta > Magnoliopsida > Santalales > Viscaceae > Viscum > Viscum album. Next base: position 781,809 of record CAUJRU010000371.1, on the reverse strand, counting down.
TCTCACTTCCCAATAGTGGGAACATTAATTCCGAAGGTCTTCAACAGATACTTCCTCATGAAGGCTTGCTTCCTGACAATTCGGTCGATCTCGAAGTATCATCTTCAGATGAGAGCCACGATAACCCTCTGCACGACCAGAAGATCAAGGAGAAAAAGGTTTCATCTTTTACTTTAAACCAACATGGTGGTCCTCCCCATGATGATGAATTTAGCTGTGAAATTTCTCTCCACAGTAGTAATTCTCATTGCCCAAAATTTTTTAAAAGGAAAATGCAGTAACGAGAAATCCCTCTTATCTTGAGGCACTTGCAAATGTGATGCCAGTCATGTCTGATGTTTTACCTCTAGAAGGTGAAATACTTTCTCAATCAAAAGATAGCTCAGGATGTAGGTCATTCTCTGAACCACCTCTGGGTCATTTATATTCTAGTTTAATAAATTAAGTCTCTACCAATCTTGTTGAATCTAATAAAGCAACAAAGAAGAACCATATTTGGTCTAAACAGGTAGACTAATCTTCATCAAATGATAAGGAGGAAATACTAAATATGAGAAAACAAATGGAGAAAGGTGATGTACCAGTCATATTTTGGCCTTTGGCTGACTCTCAGTATGATATTCCAGAAATGTTGATGGAAGATTTTATTCACGATATTCATCTCAACATGTGGAAAACTCTTTGTCAATTAAAAAAGAAAATACTATCTTATGATGAATATGAAAAGCATGTCAAGATAATAGAAGGTTTAAAACGCCAAATTGACTTGGCATCTATCTCATTTTCCCAATATCTGAAGGTTGAAAAGTAGCAGAGAGCCCTTCAGCATTCATGCCTTGGCACACTAAAAAGATTACGCCAGTTAATTGCCAATGCCCCATCTGGTATTCATATCAGGGGATGGGGTGTTCATGGAGCACTGTATTTCACTATGCTCTCTAGTCAACAAAGCCTCCCAAAAGTGGTCTCATGCAATGTTATTGTCCACAGCCAGCCACAACCAACTGGTTTTGTGTGTAATTAGATTCTTTCTCAGGAACATGCCTCAACTAGTTCTTCCCAAAATTAGGCATACAAAGAACAAGCTATTGAATTACTCTTGCATCAAGCAAATGAGAATACCGAACAGGTTTCTCGTTTAGATTAGGGAAATCATCAAGTGAAAGAAGTAAATCATCAAATGGTCATTTGAGCCATGTGATTTGAGTAGATGTAGGTTAATGCATCCAGCCAATTTCTGGACAAAAGTCCGCAAAATCAAGAGATATTTTAAGAAATTCTCAGATATAGCTTCTCAAGAGCCACCCCGACTTGCCAAACTGGGGACTCTTTTAACCCAACCCTCATAATCAACAAATAGAATTCGAGAAGTTGACCAAGAGTACCCTAGTCCACTGGACTGAGGACTTTTTCAAATCCTCAACCTATTCCTCGACGAAATTCAGTCTTCTCTCGATTAGGGAAGAATACACCGAAGATATGAAGAGCCAAATTATCAGGAGATTCCCTCCAAATTATGGTTCATCAAGAGGTTCCTATTGGATCAAATCAACAAAAGGCAATGTCTCATCAAAGACATGAATGAATACAGTATCGCAGAAATGCCGATAAAAGGGATGATATGTGTTATGAAACAATAAATGTCATCAATGATGTTGTTTCTGATCCTCTAGAACATGAGGCTCGCTCAGAGGAATCAGATGAGGAAGTTCCTACTCAAGAAGCTATGTACACAGAGAGAAATGAAGAAGGTGTGAATACACGAAATCAAAGGCATACCCAGAATATAGGTATTACTTCAAACAACCAACTCCCCCTCTTTGAAAGGCGTCCAACAAGGGGAAATGAAAAAGTCAGGTTGCATTCCACCCTACCTATGGAGAAGGCCAATCACTCTCATTAGAGTAAAGGTTCACACAACAAGAGGCGGAAATGAAGGAGTTAATAAGGATGAATGCAGAACTACTTCAAAGTAGTCTTCCTCCTAAGCATGCTGGAGTCAGTCAGTCAAGGGAATTTGTTGCAGCTACTAGGATGGATCAAGAATATCCTCTTTTACCAATACACCCTCACAAGTCCAATCCTATGTGTTATACGCAATAACAACTAGCAATACTACCATATGTGGCAGTCCCAGTTGCTACACTCGTTCAAACTATAGTTCTTTCACCTGCACAGGTCTAAGCTCAACCAGATGTTTCTAAAAAATTAATGACTACCATTGAGTCATTAACAGCTCGGTTAGAATCTAGGGAAGGAAAGCGTGCATCGACTCAACTGGAGAAGAGAGCTTACCCTGAATGGGTTGATGCAATTCCTCCCCCATCAAATTTTGAAAGTACCACATTCCCAATATTTAATGGTTCGGAATATCTAGAGCAACACTTAAAACATTTTGTTTCACACTGTGATCCCATGATGGGAACTCCTAAACAACAACAAGTAGTTAAGCTCAGGTTTTTTGTATAGTCATTTCAAGGACATGCTTTTTTCCAGTATAAAAGCTTGCAATCCCGGTCAATTACTAGGTGGGAGGATCTCTGACAAAAATTCCTTCTTCAGTTCAACTCAATGTTTCCAAAGACAATAGTTTTTGATCTTACAAATTGTAAGAAAAGGGAGAACGAAAGAGTTTCAGATTTCATTGCTCACTGGAAGGGGTTAACATATTCCTTAAGCTTAACACTCCCTCAAGAAGAATTGTTGCCAATCTGTATGACAAATTTGCGTATTGAATTACACACACCGTTGATCCTTGTAAAATACATAGGAGGGTTTTGTGGCCTTACATAAATCACTCAACAAATTGAAAATTCTCTTATGAAGACTAAGGCTAAAACTCGTGTAATTCCACCAGTTCTAGGAAGGAGAATGGGGAAAGCAGATACTTCTACAGTTATGCTTAAACAAGCACCTGTACCTGCTTCCACTTCAATACCTTCATCTTTTTGAAGGGCTCCACCTCCTGAGCATAAAAAACAGAGGCCGTTTCGTCAAGATGATCAAAGATATCAAAGACAGAAACAATTTGTCGAGTTAAAGAACAAAGTTTATTCTTTCCAGAATGAGCAAGTTCCAAGCTACTTAATCTTGGCTCTGGAAAATAATTTGGTTCAATTGCCAAGGTATAAAAGGCCGAATAAGGAAGGAGATTAAGACCTTCCCAACTATTTCCCATTTCATCAGATGTTGGGGCATCCTATTTAGGAGTGTTTTGTCTTGAAAGACCTCTTACAAAAGATGGTGGACTCTGGAAGGTAAATATGAAAGGCTCTTCATCCCAGGTAGCATGTGTTATTGCTACAGATCCAGAGGAAGAAAGAGTGTGGCAGGAAGTCCAAAAAATGTGCATAAATATGATGATTGAATGGTCAAGAAAATGATCAACCGAACTCATACCATTTTACGAACAAAATTGAAGAAACCAATTGTCTCTTCTGCTATGAATGCCACACCAAAACCCCCTTCATCAGAGGGAAAATATTCAAAGGGGAATCATAATTTGAAGAAAGGAGAACAGTTAGAAGAAGAAGAGTTCGTGTCGAAGCCTAAATTTTCTTTGACTCTAGTAGATTTTATTCCATCTACTTCAAAAGTACGGGCACCTCCCCATCAAATGGCACAAACTGAACAGGATAATCCGACAGAATCATCCTCAGATGAAGAGTTGATCTTTGGTTATGTTAATATGATTCATTTAACATATCCTTAGGCCAGTCGTAGTTTCGATCTTTAGGATCTTAAATTCCCTGTATCAAACAGAGGAATTAAAGGGAGTTCCAGAGGTCTAGGATAGAGGGGAAGACGTGGATATTCCAGAAGCCACTATTTCAATTCTACCCCTGCAAGAACTATATATGCAGTAGAAACTCATGGCAAAGCCCTTCAGCGGGCTCAACAAGAACAAGAAAGTTATTCCAAACATGGCAGATTCAGTCTTTGTATAGTTATATTGGAAGATCGGTTGGAGGTTAAACCTTCTTCCTCTCAGTATGTAAATAGACCTAGTCGGTCTAATCTTCCAAATCTAAGAGTATTTCCAACTCCTACCTTGATTCAAGATGCATCTACTTCCAAAGCATCGACTTCTAAGGCACCAGTGAAACCACATGTTCTTATTGGGAAACGCAGACCTTTAGACCAAAAGGATGTTGTCCTAAAACATTTGGCCCATGTACCGGCCAAGTTATCAATTTTGGATGCCTTGAATCTATCCAAGGATCTTTGGGAGGCACTCATTGAGGCTTTGTAAAGTCCTCAGGAGTTCAAAACTGAAATTGCTGAGGCTGAAGTCTACCATGTAGAGAATAATCCTGCAGAATTCCATGCAGTGATATCTTTTACAGATAAAGATGAAGATGATGTCGTGCATGGACATATCAAACCTTTGTATTTATCTAAAAAGGTTAATGATGTAGACATCTGACGAGCTTTCATTGATAATGGCTCAGGAGTCAACCTCATCCCCATTCATACAATTCATCGATTGGGCCTCACTGAATCTGATTTATCTCATTATATATTGATGTTTCAAGGATATGATAAGAATGAACAAGAACCTATGGGAGAGATTACACTCAGAACTCAATTTGGAGACCTTGTATCCAATTCATATTTCATGGTTGTTTGTCATGACACAACCTTCAATATTTTGCTTGGAAGACCTTGGATACATCAACATGCGGTCGTACCATCTTCATACCATCAGTGTCTCAAATATTGTTTCAATGGTCAAATTGGGACATTGTATGGTGATAAATCCCCATTCAAAACATGTGAGTCTCAATACATTGAGGTGGAATTCTATGAAATGGAAGTAAATGAGAAATCCAAGACAAAGGAGGTCACCAAAATTAATGCTCCATATGGTTTGGAAAAGATTCCAGTGAACCCATTCATTCATGTGAGTACAGATTATGTGTTGCCTATCAGTCAAATTGACAGGATAGAACCAAATCTAAACACTCTTATGGAAACATCCATAATGTCAATTATGGCAACCAAGATAGACAACATGGGAGACGTTGGTGATTCACCAAGCAATGATGAAAGCTCAAATGGAGATGTCTTCATTTCATCCACTGAAATACAACAATTCTATACTTCATCAACCAGGCCAAAAGAAGTTATAGCAATGTCAGAAGTGAATAATGATGTCGATTATCAATCCATCATCTCCTCTTTATTACCCAAGGAAGACCCTTCATCATCAATAGGGTCAGAAATGGTATCCTCTTCTTCAAGATGTTCAAATTTTAACATCTTTCTTGATCATGGAAATTATGCTTCATCATCTACAATGAAAGTAGAAACAGAAGGAGTGACACATGTTGAAGAAGAAGAGGAAGATCTCAGAGATGCTCCTATAGCATTTGAAGAGGGTATTTCTACCACTGTGGATGAACACATAGAAATAAATCTGGGTATAATAGAAGATCCATGCCCAATTTAATTATTGCGGCCATGACTCTTGAATATAAATAAATGTATAATTCCTTTCTAAAGAAAAATCGAGATGTATGTTCTTGGAATTATACAAAAATTCCAGGTCTTGATCCCGATGTTTCCACTCATCATTTGGGTTTTCCAAAAAACATTGAGGATTCAAGCAAGCCGCAAGAAGAACACACCCAACTTATGCTTCCAAAATAGAAGCTGAAGTGGATAATCTTATCAAATATAACTTCTTCAAAGAAGTTCAATATCCCAAATGGTTGGCTAATATTGTCCCTGTGAAAAAAAAGAATGGACATATTAGAGTTTGCATTGATTTTAGAGATCTTAATCGGCATTGTCCCAAGGATTATTTTCCAGTTCTGATTACAGAACTCTTGATTGATGTAAGAACTATCAATAAAGCACTTTCCTTCATGGATGGATATTCTGGGTATAATCAAATCCTAATGGCTCCAGAAGATGAATAATCCATAGCCTTCAGATCCCCTTAGGGTGCGTTTTGCTATCGAGTAATGCCCTTTGGCCTTAAGAATGCAGGCGCAACATATCAACGTGCCATGAACCGTATCTTCAAACCCTTTTTAGGGAAATTTATTGAATGTTATGTGGATTATTTTGTGGTTAAATCCAGACAACATTTGGATCATTTAACCGATCTGGAAATCATATTCCATAGACTTCGACAACATAATTTGAAGATGAACCCCTTAAAATGTGCTTTTGGGGTAACCTCAGGAAAATTTATCAGAATTGTTTTATTCCATTGTGGTATTGAAGTCGATCCTTAGAAGACAAAGTCAATCCTAGGTATGTCACCACCTCGAAATTTGAAATAATTGGGAGGTATTCAAGGACACTTGGCCTATATTCGGCATTTCATCACCAATCTCGTAGGCAAAATTTTACCCTTCACCAAATTAATGAAGAAGGGAGTCACCTACCAGTGGACTAAAGAATTCCAAGAAGCATTTGATATCTTCAAGAAATATCTCTTCAGTCCACTGATATTAATGACACATGTTGAAAGAAGACCACTTATCCTCTATGTGACAGCTTTAGAGCGATCATTGGGTGCCTTACTTGCTCAGAATAATGATGCTAGGAATGAAAACAACCTTTACTATCTCAGTCAGACTATGCTTTAAGAAAAAACCCGATATTCAAGTATTGAAAAGTTCTGCCTGGTGTTAATCTTTGTAGTTCAGAAACTAAGACACTACCTGCAACATCATGAGGTCCAGTTGGTATCTCACATTAACCCGCTCAAATTCATCCTTATTCGTCCAATACTTACAGGATGTCTGGCAGGGTGGGAAGTTATTTTGAAGTAGTTTGATATCTAGTACGTGTCTCAAATGGTAGTAAAGGGTCAAGATCTGGCGAATTTATTTGCTGAACACCCTTCAGTAGAAGATATGACTTTATATAATGAACTTCCTGAAGAAGAATTATTCTCTATTAAAGATAATATTCAAACATGAGAAATGTATTTTGATGGTTATTCCATAAGTCCAACATGGAAGAAAATGGAAGATCCTAAATTCAACATGGTTGGGTTATGAATTGTGCCTATTTCCCCAGAAAAGGCAGTGTTGTCCTATTACTTCTTATTGCAGGAAGGTGGTACAAATAATGAAGCAGAATATCAAGCTCTCATCGCAGGATTGGAGTTGGCACTTCAGGAACAAGTGAATCAATTAAAGGTGAAAGGTGATTCAGACCTGGTAATCAAACAAGTCAATGGGGATTATGCCATCATAAAATAGGAGTTAATCCATTTGTATGATTACGTCGGAGAATTAATGGCGGAATTTCCTTCGGAACTGACATTTTCTTATGTCCCACGATCTCAAAATGCCCAAGCTGATGCACTGGCTAATATAGCCATAGCTCTGGAAGATCCAAATCAAGACGAAACAATCATTCGTATTCCCCACCATTGTACAATATCACCTTATGTTCAAATCAGAATAGAGGAAATCAATGAAATTAGTCCCATATCTAAACCATATGGTCATACTACAGGATGGATGACACCTATCAGGGAATACCTTTAAAATGGAACACTCCCACCTGATAGAGCTGGGAAAGAACAAATTCGGCGACGTGTGGTCAATTTTACTCTTTATGATAGCCCAAATCACTAAAAAATTCTCTACAAGAGTGGTTTTGATGGAATTCTCTTCAGATGTATTGATGGCGAAGAGACAATGGCTGTCATGAAAGAAGTACATGGATGAGTCTGTGGTGGCCACTAGTTTGGACATAGACTGTCTGATCAAATTCGAAGGATCAGATACTTTTGGCCTTCAATGATATAAGAATGTGTTGATTTCACTAAGAAGTTTCATTACTTCCAAGTATGTGCCAACTTCATTCATCAACCCCCAAATTTTTTTCATATAGCTAAATACTAATGGCCATTTTCCACATGGGGAATGGATGTAGTAGGACCTTACCCTTCAGCTATATCCAATCAGTTTAAGTATATTCTTACTACTACTGAATTCTTTTCCAAATGGGAAGAGGCAATACCTCTCAAAGAACTTAGTTCTAAAAGCATTGTTAGATTCATCAAGTCTAACATCATTACTAGATTTGGTCTCCCTCATACCATATTGACGGATAATGGCACCGACTTCTGTTCATCCGAGGTAAGGAAGTTGTATCAAGAGTACAACATCAAATCCTACCATTCATCTCGGTATCATGCATCGGCCAATGGTCAGATAGAGGCCTTCAACAAAACTCTTTCAAACATACTGCAAAAGATGGTGGATAAAGATAAGACTTCATGGCCTGATAAACTTTTTCATGCTTCATGGGCTTATCGGACCACCACCCGCACTGCTACGCGGTAAACTCCATATTCATTGGTATATGGAACAGAAGTAGTCTTGCCCATTGAGGTCCAATTACCTTCTCTTAGAGTAGCCATTTGTGATCAGTCATCTAAAGATGAACAATCTAAAAATATATTGGATGAATTGGAAAGATTAAATGAAAATATATTGTGCACCCTGCACCACTTGGAAGTCTATCAAAATCGAATAGCACGGGCTTTAAACAAAAAAGTTCTTCTTCATTCATTCATTCAAGGAGAATTGGTATTGGTCCTCAGAACTCCAATGATAATAGGAAAGAAGCCTCCAAATCTTGAGCCAAAATGGGAAGTACCTTACTCAATACATAAGGTCTACTCCAATGGAGCTTATTCTTTATTCTCAATGGATGGATAACTCATTACAGCTCCAACCAATGCCATATTATTAAAAAAGTTTTTTGTGTAACATAAATACTTACGTCTTGCAAGACGTTAAACTACATAACTATGTCCTAGCTACATGATGCTAAACTATGCAGCTCTGGTCCATGAATGTGACCTTAAACTATTTTATGTCCTTACAACAAGACATTAAAGTGCATAACCATTCGTCCAACATGACGTTAAACTCTGTCCCCTTCATTCGTCCAACATGACGTTAAACTATGAAAAAGTCCCTTAATACGTCCTACATGACGTTAAAATGTATTTTGTCCCCGCTACATGACACTAAACTATGTAGCACCAATAGTCCTCACTACAAGAATTTAAACTACATAGTCACCTCTATCGTCCAACATGATGTTAAACTATTCATCCGAGCTGCAAGACGTTAAAATGTCAAGCACCCCATGTCTCTGACACAAGTCATTTAAACTGTCAATCACCCCTGTAGGCCCCCCATTTCGAGGATGAAAAATTCCAAAAGTTATATTTAAGCTCTCGATACCCTAGTCTTTGCTTGAAGTCTTCCAGACACTTCTAAGGTAATTTCTTACCTAGAATGGAAGATCTAAAGATGGGAAACAAGGCCTAAGTGTTGAGACTCATCAACACTTGTGCGCCCAAGTGTCTAACCCTTAAGGGGAAATGGACACACTAGCGCGCCCCTTTAACCCTTCAACAAAACATGCCCGCCACTATTTTGGAAGCCTTTAGGGATAATACTAAAGGCTTGAGCCAAGTCTTGCCCAAGTATTACCCTATGGGTTAACCGTCGCCCAAGTACACCCATGTCGCGCAAGTACATGCGTGACCAAGACTTGCACGCCCACACAAGACTTGCACACCTACCTCTTTTTGGGTGTCCCTCCTATGAGTTCACTTCCTTTTACTCAAATACACCTTTCCTCTTCAAGATTTAGCCTTAAAAACCTTCTTCAAAGCCACTTATGACATGGTTCCTTTGTTGGATTCCTTATTTGAAAGGAATTCTATGGAATATATTTCAAAACCTTGTGATTTACATATCTTTATATCACTACGGTTAGAGGTTCCCTTCATTCAATCTCATCCCTTAAGATGAGATAATATTTGATATGGGTATCCTTCTTAGGAGTAAGCCTCAATCATAATCCAAATTTCCCTCAATCTATGCCTCCTCCTTAGGAGTAAGCCCCAAATTAAGAACCTAAATCTCCATAAAGCACAAATACCTTTATGGACCCTTAATGGGCATCATCCTTAGGAGTAAGCCCCAAGTCCCCTTTAACATGGGCCTCCTTCTCAGGAGTAAGCCCCAGTAATAATTCTATTTGGGCCTCCTTCTCAGGAACAAGTCCCAATCATAAGTCCCCCCTAATTTTGGACCTCCTTGTCAGGAGTAAGCTCCAAGTTAGAGTATCCAAATCTCCATAAAGAACAAATATCTTTATGGACCTTGTCCCTAGGTTTCATTCCAGAAATAAATCCTAGTCTTCATCTACTTGGGAAGTCACACATACATAAGCCTCATATCACTCCTTGTGACCACATCTTTCATGACAAAAATCATTAGGTGTACTGATACCTCTTGTTTCTCACACCGAGAATGACTCACGTGATCTTAGAGTGTAAAAGTAACCACGACACATCTCTTTGGGCCATTAATCATATGTAAGTCCCATACTTCTTACTCAAAATATGTGGACTTTGATCTCTGCCTTAAAATTAGAGTACGTAGGAAGCCTTTCTAAGGTTCAAGCCCATCACCCATTAATTCTCATCCGTCCCATATGACGTTAAACTACACTTTTTAATTCCCAAACTACGTGGGTTCTGATTCCTTTTCTTACAAGGATACTTAGGTAGCCCATCTGCGGGTATGATACCAACTATAAAATAATCCATGTCCTTCTGAATGAAAATAAACATCAAGTGCCCCACTGAGTGGATTTAAAACCAGTATGGTCATCCTAATGACCAAGAGATTCCAATATAATGTATTGAAGGATACCATTGACTAAGAATCTCCAATACATAGGGATGATTCTCCATCGATGAAGAAACTCAAATACATATTAAAGATTCTCTAAATCTCATACATATCAATCATTGATTGCAAGATCTAAAGGAAAGCTCATTTTCATACTTGGTAAATTAATAAGGATTCAGGAACATAACTCAAATCTATAAAGAGAGTCCTAGAGTAGACAATAATTCCCCCCAAAAGGTGTGATGAGTCCAACCTCCCATCATCTCGACCAATGAAAATTCTTAAGCCTCATTGGTCCACAACTAATGACCACCTAACTTTGGAATTTAGGTCCAAATGGATATAGATTCATTGGATGTATTAGGTTCTACGAATAAACCCATTAGAAACCAATTGGAATGTTTGAATCTCAAAACAAACGAGGTCATTCCCATTTCTAGAGGAAACAAAAAATGGTGAACCCAATGTGAATCTATCCAAGTAACAACCAAGTTATAAATTTGGATGCCTTGAATCTATCCAAGGATCTTCAAGAGGCACTCATTGAGGCTTTGTCAAGTCCTCAGGAGTTCGAAACTAAAATTGATGTGGCTGAAGTCTACCATGTAGAGAATAATCCTACAGAATTCCATGCAGTGATATCTTTTACAGATAAAGATGAAGATGATGTCATGTATAGACATATCAGACATTTGTATTTATCTGGAAAGGAGAATGATGTAGAAATATGATGAGCTTTCATTGATAATGGATCAGGAGTCAACCTCATCCCCATTAGTACACTTCGTCGATTGGGCCTCACTGAATCTGATTTATCTCCTTCTACTTTGATGTTGCAAGGATATGATAAGAATGAACAAGAACCTCTGGGCGAGATTACACTCAGAACTCAGTTTGGAGACCTTGTATCCAATTCATATTTCATGGTTGTTCGTCACGACACAGCCTTCAATATTTTACTTGGAAGACCATGGCTACATCAACATGCGGACGTACCTTCGTCATACCATCAGTGTCTCAAATATTGTTTCAATGGTCAAATTGGGACATTGTATGTGATAAAGACCCATTCAAAACCTGTAAGTCTTAATACATTGAGGAAAAATTCTATCACATGGAAGGAAAGGAGAAATCCAAGACAAAGGAGGTCACCAAAATTAATGCTCCATATGGTTTGGAAAAGATTCCCATAAACCCATTCATTCATGTGACTATAGATTATGTGTTTCCTATCAGTAAAATTGACAGGATAGACCCAAATATAAACACTATTATGGAAACTTCCATAATGTCCATTACGGAAACCAAGCCAGATAGCATGGGAGACGTTGGTGATTCACCAAGCAATGATGAAAGCTCAAATGGAGATGCCTTTATTTCATCTACTGAAATCCAGAAATTCTATACTTCATCAACCAGGACAGAAGAAGTTATAACAATGTTAGAGGGGAATAATGATGTCGATTCTCAATCCATCATCTCCTCTTTATTACCCAAGGACGACCCTTGATCATCAATAGGGTCAGAAATGGTAGCCTCTTCTTCAAGATATTCAAATTTAAACATCTATCTTGATCATGGAAATTATGATTCATCATCTACTATGCAAGTAGAAATAGAAGAAGTGACACATGTTGAAGAAGAAGAGGAAGATCTCAGAGATGCCCCTCCATCATTTTAAGAGGGTATCTCTACCACTATAGATGAACTCAGAGAAATAAATCTAGGTACAAAATAAGATCCACTCCCCACTTTAATTAGTGCGGCCATGACTTTTGAAGAGAAATAAATGTATACTTCCTTTTTAAAGAAAAATTGAGATGTATTTACTTGTAATTATACAGAAATTCTAGGTCTTGATCCTGATGTTTCCACTCATCATTTGGGTTTTCTAGAAGAACATCAAGGATTCAAGCAACCCGCAAGAAGAACACACCCAACTTATGCCTCCAAAATTGAAGCTGAATTGTATAATATTATCAAATATAACTTGGTCAAAGAAGTTAAATATCTGAAACGGTTGGCTAATATTGTCCTTGTGAAAAAGAAGAATGGACAAATTAGAGTTTTCATTGATTTTAGATATCTTAATCGGCATTGTCCCTAGGATGATTTTCCAGTTCTGATTACAGAACTCTTGATTAATGAAATAGCTGGATATGAAGCACTTTACTTCACAGATGTATATTCTGGGTATAATCAAATCTGAATAGCTCCAGAAGATGAAGAATCTATAGCCTTCAGAGCCCCTCAGGGTGTGTTTTTCTATCGGGTAATGCCCTTTGGCCTTAAGAATGCAGACACAACATATCAACATTCCATGCACCATATCTCCAAACCATTTTAGGGAAATTTGTTGAATGTTATGTGTATGATTTGGTGGTTATATCCAGACAATGTTCAGATCATTTTACCGATCTGGAAATCATATTCCACAAACTCCGACAACATAATTTGAAGATGAACCCCTTAAAATGTGCTCTTGGGGGTAACCTTAGGAAAAGTTCTCTTCTTTGTTGTACGACATCGTGGTATTGAAGTCGATCCTGATAAGAAAAATTCAATCCTTGGTATGTCACCTCCTCTAAATTTGAAAGAATTGAGAGGAATTCAAGGACACTTGGCCTATATTCGGCATTTCATCGCCAATCTAGCAGGCAAAAGTTTACCCTTCACCAAATTAATGAAGAAGGGAGTCACCTACCAGTGGACTAAAGAATGTCAAGAAGCATTTGATATCCTCAAGAAATAGCTCTTGAGTCCACCAGTATTAATGCCACCTGTTGAAGGAAGACCCCTTATTATCTATGTGATAGCTTTAGAGCGATCATTGGGTTCCTTCCTTGCCCATAAGAATGATGATGGGAATAAAAAAAGCCTTTACTATCTCATTCAAACTATGCTTGAAACAGAAACTCGATATTCAAGTATTGAAAATTGCTGCTTGGCGTTAATATTTACAGTTCAGAAACTGAGACACTACCTGCAACATCATGAGGTCTAATTGGTATCTGGAAATAACCCTATCAAGTTCATCCTTAGTAATCCAATGATTACAGGACGACTGGCAAGGTGGGCAGTAATTTTGCAGCAGTTTGATATCCAATATGTGTCTCAAAAGGTAATAAAGGGCCAAGCTCTGGATGATTTCCTTGTTGAACACCCTTCAGTAGAAGATACATCTTTAGATACTGAACTTCCTGATGAGTAAGTTTTCTCTATTCAAGATAATCTTCAAACATGGGAAATGTATTTTGATGCTGCTTATAGAAGTCCAACAGGGAAGAAAATGGAAGATACTAAATTCAACAAGGTTGGGTTAGGAATTGTGCTTATTTTCCCAGAAAAGGCAGTGTTACCCTATTCCTTCCTATTTTGTGAGGGCGGTAAAAATAATGAAGCAAAATATCAAGATCTCATCGCATGATTGGAGTCGGCGCTTCAGGTACAAGTGAATCACTTAAAGGTGAAAGGTGATTCAGACCTGGAAATCAAACAATCCAAAAGGGTTTATGCCATCAGAAAAGAGGAGTTAATCCCTTTTTATGACTACATAAGAGAGTTAATGGAAGAATTTACTTCGAAACTGACATTTTCTTATCTCCCGCAATCTCAAAATTCTCAAGCTGATGCACTGGTTAATATAGCCACAGCTCTGGCAGATCCAAATCGGGATGAAACAATCATCATTATTGCCCACCGTCATACAGTTTCACCTTATGTTCAAATCAGAACAGAGGAAATCAATGAAATTAGTCCCATCTCTGAACCATATGGTCATACTACAGGATGTATGACACCTATCAGGGAATACCTTCAAAATGGAACACTACCACCTGGTAGAACCGGGAAAGAACAAATCCAGCGACATGTGGTCAATTTTACTCTTTATAATAGCTCAGATCACCAAACAATTCAATACAAGAGAGGTTTTGATGGAATTATCTTCAGATGTATTGATGGTGAAGAGACAATGGCTGTCATGAAATAAGTACATGCAGGAGTCTATGGTGCCCACCAGTCTGGACATAGACTTTCTGATCAAATTCGAAGGCTCAGATACGTTTGGCCTTTAATGATACAAGATTGTGTTGATTTCACTAAGAGGTGACATTATTGCCAAGTATGTTCCAACTTCATTCATCAACCCCTCGAGTTTCTTCATACAACTAAATACTCATGGCCATTTTCCACATGGGGAATGGATGTTGTAGGACCTTACCCTTCAGCTATATCAAAGAAGTTTAAGTATATTTTTATTGCTACCGACTTATTTTCCAAATGGGCAGAGGCAATACCTCTTAAAGAAGTTATTTCTTAAATCATTTTTATCTTCATCAAGTCTAACATAATTACCAGATTTAGTGTCCCTCGTACCATATTAACAGATAATGGCACCAACTTCTGTTCATCCGAGGTAAGGAATTTGTATCTAGAGTACTACATCAAATCCAACCATTCATCTCGGTATCATGTAGCAGCCAATGGTCAGATAGAGGCCTTCAAAAATACTCTTTCAAACATACTGCAAAAGATGGTGGATAAAGATAATAAGTCATGGCCTGATAAACTTTTTCATGTTTTATGGGCTTATCGGACCACCACCCGCACTGCTATGCGGTCAACTTCATATTCATTGGTATATGGAACAGAAGCAGTCTTGCCCATTGGGGTCCAATTACCTTCACTCAGAGTATCTATTTGTGATCATTCATCTATAGATGAACAATCTCAAAAGTGATTGGATGAATTGGAAATATTAGATGAAAAAAGATTGTGCACCCTGCACCACTTGAAGTATATCAAAACCGAATAGCAAAGGATTTCAACAAAGAAGTTCATCTTCATTCATTCATTCAAGGAGAATTGGTATTGGTCCTCAAAACTCCAATGATACCAGGAAATAAGCCTCCAAATCTTGAGCCAAAAATGGGAAGGTCCATACTCAATACATAAGGTCTACTCCAATAAATATTATTCTTTAATATCAATGGATGGAGAACTCATTACAGCTCCAACCAATTCCATATTCATAAAAAAGTATTTTGTGTAACACAAATACATATGTCCTGCAAGATGTTAAACTGCATAACTACATCATAGCTACATGATGCTAAACTGTGTAACACTGGTCCATGCATGTGACCTTAAACTATTTTACGTCCTTACTGCAAGATGTTAAACTGCATAACCATTCGTCCAACATGACGTTAAACTGTGTCCCCTTAATTTTCCCAACATGATGTTAAACTATGAAAACGTCACTTAATACGTCCTACATGATGTTAAACTGTATTTTATCCCTACTACATGACATGAAACCGTGCAACACCAACAGTCCTCACTATAAGACTTTAAACTGCATAGTCCCCTCTATCGTCCAACATGACATTAAACTATTCGTTTGAGCTGCATGACGTTAAACTATCAAGCACCCAATGTCTATGACACATGTCATTTAAATTTTGAAAAAGTCCCTTATGAATCCTACATGACATTAAACTGTGAATCGTTAGGGTTGTTGTTACCTATTTTTTGTCACACCGAGTATGACTCACGTGAGCTTAGAGTAAGATTCAACCATAACACCTTCTCTGGGCCACTAACCAAGCATAAGTCCCAACATCATCTTCGGGTTGTCCTCAAATAAAACTTGATCATCAATTAATTTTTAATTGAACTATGCAGACTTTGATCCTTGCCTTTTAGGATGGGTATGTAGGCATCCTCCCATGGTTCAAGCCCAAAACCAATCTCTTCACATTGGTTCACCCTCGCCCCACATGATATTAAACCGTGCACCTTCCTTTTGTCCCTACTACATGACACTAAACTATGCAGCGCCATCATCCTCGCTATATAACGTTAAACTAAGTATTCCCCCATTGTCCCTCGTTTAAGAGGGAATCATCATTGACATTGATCTTCAATTATGTCATATTCCAAAAACTACGTGCATACATGGCCATGACCGAACCTTTAGTATTGGGTCAAACCATCATTGCACTAAAGTACCCTTTTCACCCTTCGCTTTTACAAACCAAATTTGTACAAAGGGTATTTTAAGAACTACGTGTGGCTTGATTCCCATCCTTATGGGATACATAGGAACGTTCGAGCATCCCTTAAACCCAACCCCTAGTCTTTGGCCCTAACCCCAAATTCTACTTTCAGTACCTTGGCTGAAAAGTCCTCATGTGAAAACATGAATGGGGTATCAAAACCCTGGTCTTCATTCACATCAGGTTTATAAAACACAAAATGTGTATTCCTTCATTATGGTCCAAACTCTATGACCTTAAAATAATATCTCCAAAATTCTCATCCCACAAGACGTTAAAATGGTATTTCCAGAACTATATATGGAATGATTCCCATCCTTATGGGATATGTAGAGAAGTCCATCATTTCAATTCAGGACCCCGGCACAACATGATAATGGTTAGCATTGGTCTGTGTATCTTCTACATGCATTGGAAAATTCCCATTTTTGATGTATCATACTCCTAACCTTAAATAATTCTAGATCTCTATAACCCTTTTCTTGACTTCTGGTCACAAAATGTCTGATACCTGGGAATTCTTTTGCCTGAATATGCAGAATGTGCCCTTAGGCGGCCTTGCATAAGTAGTCTACATAATGGACCTGTCAGCCAAAGGATGCTATTATTTGACTATGTAGCCAATGCTCTTAGGTGGCCCTGCAAAATTCAACCCCCTAACGGGTTTTTTAAATAGTGGTAACTTCATTATTGGGAAAAAAACCTCTTTTTTCCTTATTGGTCTTAACAAAAATATGTAAGGATCTGTAAAAATATCCATCCTTAACATATTTGTCCCATATTCATTTTCATGATCTCAATGTATTCAAGTCTATGGTTTATATTTCTCTGCCCTATGTTTGGATTAGACCTTTATAGGAGTAACATTCATCCAATTCCTTGACAATCTTGATTGGGAATATCGTCTCCATATTTAAGTACCTCTCTCCATACAATAAACTCTATGCTTTGGAAAATTTGAATCTCCATAAACTTCCACTAGTTTTTAAGCAGTAGAAAAGTAAAATTTCTGAGAGTTCTTTTGCCTTACTATATAGTACATGCCCTTAGGTGCCCTTGCATAAGTAGTCTACATAACGGATCTGTCAGCCAAAATATGCTAATATTTGACTATATAGCCAATGCCCTTAAGCGGCCCTGAAAGATTCAACCCCCTAACGGGTTTGTTAAATAATTGTAACTTCACTCTTAGGAAATACTTCTTCTAATGCCTTTTTATCACTTTTACATATCATTCCTTAGATTCAAAATTTCCTAGGTCATAGTTTATATGTTTTCCTCCATACTTGAATGTGGTAGTATGTTTTTAGATAAATTATCAAAGAATTTAGTCAATTTTAATCCATTCAGTCAAATCTATTTCGACCTTAAACATTAGCCTTTTTATGTTCGACGTGCATGACTTTAAACTTCCCACAAAAGACAAGGGAACTCTAAACAAAAGTCAAGTCCTAGATCACTAAACATACATTCTGTATGATTTAGGTAATATTGAGCAATTAAAATATTTAAAGTTTGTAGGGTTATTTTTATAATCTTAGCAACAATCAAACTATGCTTACTAGGCCCATTGAATTAGGTAAAAATTTAAAGCAGGTAGAAAAAGAATGCAGGAACCAAATGATTGATGATGAATGTGTTTTTCATTGATGCCCAAAAGTTAGAAGGACATCAACAGATTGGATTCTCTTCTATTTTCCAAAAATTACAAAAGGATTTCAACATAACTCTTAATTTGATTTACAGCATCCCGAGCTTCATCAGCAGCCACTTGAAGTTCATGCACTCGACCAGCTTCACCCTTTTCATCTTGATGGAGTGCTTTCTTGGCCTCTTCAATGGATTTCATACCATTTGTTTAAACTCCTTCCATTGAATTGTTAAGCTGGTAAAGCTCCCTAGTAACAACATCTAACTGTTGTAGAAGGTGCATCTACTGGAAAACTTTCTCCTTGATCTTATGTTTCAGCTCCTTCAATTTCTCAGCATGATCAGCCTAAGCTTGGGACACCACAACCTCAAATTCACTAATATTGTCCGATAGCCTCACTCTGGACAGGTCTTGACAGTACCTCTACTCCTGCTCCCTCATTAAAATGACTTATTTCACCACGGTATGTATCTCTTGATATCCAAAACCGTCATGTCCCAACATGAAAAACATGGATGACAGTCGCGGGATCTTCAAAGACAACTATTCAAGAGGCACTTTAGATATGATCTTCCATATGTTTTTCCATGCCTTGCGTCGTGAAAATTGGAGCACCTTTTGTTTCTCCGGGTCTGATTCATCATCACTATCACAAGGGGGGATATAATCCGAGATTAATGAACTTTGAGAAGTTCTCTGTTCTACTCCTTCCCCCCTGACCCTTGTTACTTCACTTTCTATTCCCGTTGGGGTAGAGGCTGAGTCTTCTCCTCCAGATCTAGCCACTGAAATTGATGGACCTTCATAATCAATTGAGAGTTTTGGTTAGTTTTAAAGGATAATGAATGTTGATTAAGATGTCTGGAAAATTCAGTACAGCCACACATATTATTATCTCTTACCCAATGGTAGATCAGCAACATGAGAAAGTTGTTCCCCATCTCTCCTAGCTTCAACTGGATGTTCAAGACAGGATTCAAGAAGATCTACCGAGTTCACCTCCACTTGAGCTAGTGTCTCTGCAATAGTTGGGTTGTCTATACCCCCTTCGGGCATTGGAAGTTCAGCAGCTTTCTCAGATGGAACTTAACATTTCAACCAATCATGGTCAGAGATGTAATAAGAAAATTTTAACATGATGAAGGATAACAGTCATGTCCAAAATAATCTAAATTACATGGTAATTTACCTTGATCTAAAATGTCTTCAAAAGATACCCCAAGTTTCATCATTTCATCCAATGATTTCTCAGATTCCTGGTTAGTCTCACCAGTGGGAGCATTTTATGTATCTTCTTGGAGACCCTCATCCTACAGCCTTTGACCCCGGACAGTTTTTTAAGAGAAAATTACGGCAACAGTTGCAGTGGCCACCAAATGTTCTGGTGCAGGTGTTGAACCTAAAGTATCACAGAATGGAAGGTAGTTGATATTTTTGTTCAACATTTTATGAAGCATTGTTAAATTACCAGAAGCAGGCTCTTCTCTCCTTGCAGTAGTAGCAGGAGCAGTGATGGGAATAGACACTGACTATTCTTCAGGAGCATCCAAGTCAGCACGAATTTGCAACTGTTCACTAGTACCCTCCGTTGTCCTTAGAGGAGGCTCAATCCTTTCCCTAAAAGGTGAAATTGAAGAAGCCCCGGCAATCCCAAGAAGTATGAGCAATATTTTCATGGGTTAAGATTCATGACTATCCAAAGGACTTACCACTACTGATGAATCGTTTAGCTATGGACTTCTTCCTTAGATGTCTTTGCTTCTTTGGATTTTTGGGAGTGTTGGAATCTTCATCTCCAAATATTGGAATTGGAGAATGAAAAGCCATGTCTAAATCCTCATCCATGGATTTCTGTCCTGGATATACCTTGCCCGTCTCACAAGGAGATTCATTAGCTCCGATGGTAGTACAACCAGGGATATATTGTGGTGAAGGAACCTTAGCAGTTCCTTACTTTTCAAGCTGTAGGATGAAGAAAGTAATTTCTTTGAGTAACAAAGCTTTAACTGAAATCAATTTGCAATGAAAATAAAGAAAAGAGACTTACATCTTCAGGAGCCACATAATCGTGCCACTCCTCATCTCTAGAAGCACCAGTCCGCTCAGTGGTGCCATGATGTATCATTTCCTTCACCCGATTGGTGACATGAATGGAATCATCAGTGGAATATATGAGAATCTCCAGCTATAACGACTCAAAATTTTGAATACATTTTATTTTCCAACTTTGTGTGTTATTTTATTTTTATACTCAACAAAACTATTTCATTTAATTAAATGAGTATAATTAAAATAAGACCATTGGAAACTAAATGTTGCAATTATTTTCTATAAATACAAGTGGTCTTGATTAATTAATATAGGAAGAAGATTTGATGGCCCCATCCAGTAGTCTCGGGCCGATCGAAGCCCATCTGATGAAACTCAGGAAGGAGGTAGCACCTTTGGGCTTTAATCTGGACCAAAACCAAGCTGAACTTCATCATGTCAAGATGGAACGAAATCCCCTTCGCGAGAAGTTCAACCTGATAGAAATCACTACTTGGGAAATGTTAGCTGAGCCACCCCAAGATTCTATCACCCTAGCACACCTTACTCTTAGGTCCTATGCTGGTGTTATAAAGGGTTAAGTAACGAGATCGTAACTGCCTTATGTAATCCTTTGATTTAAATAAAAATTGTGATTTCTTCTTATGAAATAGTTTGTGAATTTTCAAATTTCTGGATAAATATAGTATGCATATTATTGATGAATTTGAGAAAACTGATATTTTAAAAATATTTATGTAAACCTTAAATAATTAAAAATGTGTAATGATTTTCAAAAAATGGTCTTCTACAGTTGTGTTCAGTTTGAAATTTGGAGTCTAATAAGATCAACTTAATTTTTGATGAATAGAAAATTATGAATACTGATTTTATGCTTAGGATTAGTAATGTGACCAAATGGATTAGTAATCCCAGTTAAAGAAAGTATTAATATAATTTAGGCACCTTGATTAAGTAATGTGATTTAATAAAATATGTAAATAAATATTTCGGAAATTATTGGTTAAGTATTATATTTTTCAGGTGAATATTGTTTTTTTTTAAATTAAATTAAAAATATTTAGAAAATTATTTTCATAAAATGGAGTTCATTTTTGAAATCAGAGCATCGATATTTGGTAAAGGTGAATTTTTGGGATTTTTCTAAAACAATTGAATTTTTAGTGAATTGTGTTTTTATTTAAAAATTAAATTAAAAATATTCAGAAAGTTTTTTTTCATAAAATGGAGTTCATTTTTTAAATCAAAGCATTGATATTTGGTTGAGGTGAAATTTTGTGTTTTTTTGAGAATCTGGAATTTTTAGCGAATAGTGAAAATACATTTTTTGAGCTTCGAGTGTTTAATGACATCATTAAGGACGTATTGATTATTCAATAATTCTGGTCGACTTATGAATAGTAATACAAGGCATGATGTCTCCCAAGTGTCCAATACCATGGGTAAATACCATGGTTAATCCCATGGTTTTTCCAATACCACCAATGAGGTGTCTCTTGGCCATTAATGCCGTGTCCCCTCACTTTCCCTATAAATACCAATCCATTCTCTCATACTTTCCATTCCAAAATCCTCCTCAAAAAAGTTCTGGTCTCCTTACCTCCAAATTAGTCCTCCCAAGGTTCCCGCATGCCTCCAAGGTCCTGAACCTTGAGTTTTAGGACTTACGTTTTAAGGTAAGGGATCCTACCTCTCTCTTTCTTTTCATGTGTTCTCCTTTATATCATTTATTTTAAGCTCCATGTTCTTATGTTGGGGATGTTATTTTATATTTATCCTACTTCCCTTTTCATTCTCATATGATGAGATACCCTCTCTTTCTCTCATCAATTCATTTTAATAATTTTTTAGTGGCGTCGTTAGGCTGCTGAATTTTTATAAGGGATTTTTTTCACCCTTCTCATTTTCAAAGTTCTACTTTCATGTAAAGTCTTTCAAGTTACTTTTTCTTATGTTGGGATATGATCTCTATATCCATAATAATTTTCTTTTATGTTCATATGATTAGATACCCGATTTAATCTCATCAATTCATTTTTTAGAAGTTTTAAGTAACGCCGTTAGGCTGCCGATTTTTCATAAGAGAAATCTTATTTTTTTTCTTCCATTAATGTTCTTTATTTCATATGGTATATCATTAAAATTTCATTTCCATGTACTTAAATAATTTATATTCTGTCCCCCTACTATTATATGGATCATTTATGAGTGGGTGACCCATGCCTCCTCTCTTTTTAATGTTTTCTAAAACCCTGTAACATAACCGTTATGCAGCAAACTTTTCATCTCAAAATGTCTCTCTCCTTTATCTCAAATTAATTTATTTTATTAAGTGAATACTCAAAACACTTTATTCTACAAGGTTATTCACATATATATCAAAAATGTTCTATTTTGAATTCTATGATTTACATACATGAGACCCGCTTTCCTTTTCTGTTGGATTAAAGTGACAAAAAGATCCCGTCTTTAAAGCAGTTTTTAAAATGTTATGACTATGAAATGAAACCCATTTATTTTATTCTATATGGGTTATTTATGAAAATATTTATGATGATATATTTTTCTCACATGATAATAAAGACAAATTATGGGCGTGCCCTGATAGCTGTCCAATGCATTGGGTAAAGACTTAATCTCTAGAGATGGCCATTTTAACAATACCTTGGTGAATAACCTTGGTAATGTTTTTTAATGAAACCTTGGGGATGGACCTTGGTGACACAAAAATGATTGTCTAAGTTAAATATTTTATCCAAATCTTCATGTTATGAAACACATTAATTTTATTATGATAAGCCTCATGATCTCTTTCTCATGCCTTAAAGTTATTTATCATGACTTTATTGATGTATCTCAAGTTCACATGTAAAATGTTTCTCTTGCTTTCCTTACTGGGACTTCTACTCACCCTTTCCTTTGATGTATTCTCCCAGGTTATGAGATGCTGTAATGATCATAGTATGAAAAATGAAGAATCCTTAATAGTGTTTAAGAAGAATGTTTTATGTCGTCAAGTATTAAGTTCCCGGTTTCCAAGACACTAATCCTTAAAGATCCTCAGTTTTGTATAATGTAGAGAAAAGTTTATGTAATGAAAAAGGTAGGATGTTATAGTTGGTATCAGAGTTTGGTTTTGTTATTTATGGAAATTAGGCTATGAAAACTTTAGGAAGAACCCTATAGAAAAGTTTAAATATAGGGAAAAATTCAGAGTATTTTGGTGTGTATTGAGTAAGTGTTTTATCAAACAAATACATCACTGTCTGGATACGAGTAGGTAGAGGTGGCTCTAGAACAGATGTATATTGGGGTAAAACCTGAAAACACCGCTTTGATATAGACTCGAATGAGAACTGGTACACAGAAATGAGCCTTGTTGCACTCTTGGTTACGACACTCCCAGGGGATATGTTTGGTTAATCATAATATTTTTATGAATCTTTATGAAGGAATTATAGAAAAAATGTAATTTTTCTAAGCATGAAGTTTTAAGACATACAATCCTTTTTAGTTAAAAGAGTCATAAATGAAATAAGTTTCTCATGAAGGATTTATTCTTTTAGAAAATGTCCCCATCATCTATGAATGTGTTGACGTATTTCCTGAGGAGTTACCCAGACCTCCCCCATAAAGAGAGGTAGAGTTCTCCATTAAACTCATACCTGGATCTCATCTGATGTCAAATACCCCCTATAGGATGGAAAATGTGGAGCTATAGGAATTAAAGAAACAACTCCGAGATATTTAGGATAATGGGTTTATCCGACCATGTGTGTCTCCTTAGGAATCACCATTTCTCTTTGTGAAGAAGAAGGATGGATCGATGTAGTTATTTATTGATTATAGAGAACTGCATGAGATCACAATAAAGAAAAAATACTCTCTTCTAAGAATTGATGACTTATTTGACCAACTTCATGGGACTCAATTCTTCTCTAAGATTGATCTTCGTTCTGGTTATCATCAATTGAGGGTGAATAATGATGATATACCAAAAACTGCCTTCTAATCAAGATATGGGCATTATGAGTTTGTTGTTATGCCCTTCAGACTGACTAATGCACCTGCTATTTTTATGGATCAAGAATAAGTTGATTTTGGAAATTTATGTTTATCAAATGGATTTACTTTGTATATTAAAATGATTTGGTGATTAAATGATAAAGTTTATTTTGGATGATGTTTTCTCTTTTGGAGTACTATATGCCTAAGGGAAATAAAATACTGCAAGATCTTAATTGAGGAGGAATGGTTGATTTTTTTATGTATTTATTATGGACATATGGTGATTTGGGTTTTTTCTGGAAAATTATGAACCTAGCAAAGAGAATATTTTAATAGGTTTATTACACTTTAGTATGATACATTAATAGTAGTCAATGTTATTTGGAGACAAATGTTAAGATTTTTTTGGGGGAAGACTATGTGATTAAATCCTTATGAGTTTTGGATTCCAATCTTAGTTTGGATTATTCAGAAGAATTTTAAGGATGGTTTTGTATTGAATGGTGTTTCTGGAAGTTTGGGTACTTTTGTTGAATTTTGTAGATTAATAGTCATATTTATTTTTATAAAGGATTATCCATTTTTGGGATTATATGATCTCGTAATAACCTTTCTAGTTTTAGTTAATGACTAAAGATAAGGGAAAAATATAGTTATTCTTTTGTGAATTATGTGATTCTCTATAAGATGATTCTTGTGCTTTTGATGAGACCAAGTCTTTTTGAATGATCATTATTTGAAGAAAATATTAGTCTTAGTGGAAACTTATTAAAGGATGAGACTCTACTTGAAGGTAAATATATTTCCTTATGTTTTTATTCTATGTAGTAAATGAATTTCTCAAAATTATGAAAAGGAACATAAAACAAAAACTTTGTTGGTTTACGTTTCCTACTGGGTAATCAAAGACCGTTTGACACATCATAAGTTTGTGATCATCTTGTGGTTAATTTTATCCTAATCATGTTTTCTATCACTCTCCATCATAACTTGACCATTTGTTTTCTCTTCCATATCCATATTTTCCTACATGGAATCCTAGTATGGGTTAACTCGGGTGACCTTTGTACTTCCCTTTCATTCTGTTAAAGTAGTAGTTTTACTGACTCTTTTCCGATGTGGGACATTCAACAAAATTTCCAAGCCCAATTTTAAAATTGCGAGGATGTAATTTCTTAAGGTGGGAAGATTATAACAACTCAAAATTTTGAATAAATTTTATTTCCTAACTTTGTGGGTTATTTTATTTTTCTACTCAACAAAACTATTTCATTTAATAAAATGAGTATAATTAAAATAAGACTAATGGAAACTAAATGTTGCAATTATTTTCTATAAATAAAAGTGATATTGATTAATTAATATAGAAAGAAGATTTGATGGCCCCATCCAGTAGTCTCGGGCCAATCGAAGCCCATCAGACAGAACTCAGGAAGGAGGTAGTACCTTTGGGCTTTGCTCTAGACCAAAACCAAGCCAAACTTCATCGTGTCAAGATGGAATGGAATCACCTTCGTGTGAAGTTCAAGATGATAGAAATCACTACTTGGGAAATGTTAGCCGAGCCGCCCCAAGATTCTATCACCCTAGCACACCTTACTCTTAGGTCCTATGCTGGTGTTATAAGGTGTTATGTAACGAGACCGTAACTACCTTATGTAATCCTTTGATTTAAATAAAAATTATGATTTCCTCTTATGATGAAGTTTGTGAATTTTCAAATGTCCGGATAAATATATTATTCATATTATTGATGAATTTTATAAAAAGGATATTTTAAAAATATTCATGTAAACTTTAAATAATTAAAAATGTGTAATGATTTTTAAAAAATGGTCTTCTACAGTTGTGTTCAGTGTGAAATTTAGAATCTAATAAGATCCACTTAATTTTTGATGAATAGTAAATTATGAATACTGATTTTACACTTAGGATCAGTAATGTGACCAAATGGATTAGTAATCTCACTTAAAGAAAGTATTAATATAATTTAGGAACCTTGATTAAGTAATGTGATTCAATAAAATAGGTAAACAACTGTTTCAGAAATTATTGGTTAAGTATTAGTTTTTTTGGGTGAATAGAGTTTTTTATTTAAAAATTAAATGAAAATTATTTAGAAAATTATTTTCATAAAATGGAGTTCATTTTGGAAATCAGAGCATCGATATTTGGTTAAGGTGAATTTTTGGGATTTTTCTAAAACAATTGAATTTTCAGTGAATAGTGTTTTAATTTAAAAATTAAATTAAAAATATTTAGAAAATTATTTTCATAAAATGGATTTCATTTTTGAAATCAAAGCATCGATACTTGGTTGAGGTAAAATTTTGGGTTTTTTTGAGAAAGTTGAATTTTCGATGAATAGTGAAAATACAGTTTTTGAGTTTCGGGTGTTTAATGACATCATTAAGGATGTATTAATTATCCAACAATTCTAGTCGACTTATGAATAGTAATATAAGGTATTATGGGTCCCAAGTGGCCAATACCATGGGTAAATACCATGGGAAAGCCAATGGTTTTTCCAATACCACCAATGAGGTGTCCCTTGGCCATTAATGTTGTGTCCCCTCACTTTCCCTATAAATACCAAGCCATTGTCTCATCCTTTCCATTAAAAAATCCTTTTAAATGAATTTATGGTCTTCTTACCTTCCAAGGAGTCCTCCCAAGGTTCCCTAAAGCCTCCAAGGTCCCGATCTTTGAGTTTTAGGACTTACATTTTAAGGTAAGGGATCCTACCTCTCTCGTTCTTTTCATGTGTTCTCTTTTATGTCATTTATTTTAAGCTCCATGTTCTTATGTTGGGGATGTTCTTTTAAATTAATCCTATTTACCTTTTCATTTTCATATGATGAGATACCCCCTCTTTATCTCATCAATTCATTTTAAGAATTTTTAAGTGGCGTTGTTATGCTGCCGGATTTTTATAAGGTATTCTTTCACCCTTCCCATTTTCAAAGTTCTATTTTCATGTCAAGTCTTTCAAGTTACTTTTTCTTATGATGGGGTATGATATATCTATCCATAATAATTTCCTTTTATTTTAATATTATGAGAGACCCTATTTGATCTCATCAATTCATTTTTTAGAAGTTTTAAGTAATTCCGTTAGGCTGCCGAATTTTCATAAGAGAAATCTTATTTTTTTCTGCCTTTAAGGTTCTTCATTTCATATGGTATATCTTTTAAATTTCATTACCATGTTCTTAAATATTTTTTATTCTATCATCCTACTATTTTATGGATCATTTATGAGTGGGTGACCCATGTCCGCTCTCTTTTTAATGTTTTCTAAAACCCTGTAACAGAACCATTATGATGCAGAATTTTCATCTCAAAATGTCTCTCTCTTTTTTCTAAAATTATTTTATTTTATTAAGTGAATACTCAAAAATCTTTATTCTAAATAAGTATTCACATATATATCAAAATTTTCTATTTCATATTTCTGGATTTACATACATGAGACCCGCTTTCCTTTTCTGTGGGTTTAAAGTGACATAAAGATCTCATCTTAAAGAAGTTTTTAAAATGTTATGACTATGAAATGAAACCCATTTATTTTATGATATATGGGTTATTTATGAAATTATTGATGATGATATATGTGGCTCACATGATAATAAAGACAAATTAAGGGTGTGCCCTGATATCTCTCCAATGGATTTGGTAAATACTTAATCTCTAGAGATGACCATTTTAACGATACCTTGGTGAATAACCTTGGTAATTTTTTTAATGACACCTTGGGGATGGACCTTGGTGAAATGGAAGTGATTTTCTAAGTTAAATGTTGTAGCCACATCTTCAGGTTATGAAACCTGTTATTTTTATTATGATAAGACTCATGGTCTCTTTCTCATGCCTTAAAGTTATTTATCATGACTTTATTGATGTATCTCAAGTTCACATGTAAAATGTTTCTCTTGTTTTTCTTACTAGGCCTTCTGCTCACCCTTTCCATTGATGTATGCTGCCAGGTTATGAGATGTTGTAATGAACTTAGGAAGAAAAATGAAAAAGACTTACAACTGTTAAAGAATAATGTTTGATGTCGTCATGTATTAAGTTCCTGGTTTCCAAGACACTAAACCATAAAGATCCTTGTTTTTTTATAATGTAGTGAAAATTTTATGTAATGAAAAAGGAGGGATGTTATACCAGCTCTTTGATGTCAGCCTGCACTTCATCAGGGTTATCCTTGAAATGGATATCGGTAGAGGCCCGAAGTTTCCCTATTCCAGGGATGTGTATCCCCTCACACAAGTCCAACCAGGTAGTTTCAGAATCGCAATATAAACTCTGCCATGTCTGGATAGCCTCTAGTCGTAGATATTCAGTATGTGTACCATAAGGCTGCGAGAAGGGTTCTAAAATCTTGGACTTCAACTTATTTCCAGCTCCTACAATCATAGATAGAGAATAATAAAATAAAACTTATTGCTCTATAAAGTATTGGCAATTAAATTTCCCTAAAGTAGTAACTCACTAGGTGTCGATGGAGTGGATCTCTTGATTTTGACAGGAGGATTATATCTGGCATGAGGCCGCTTTGACACATACCGTGCCTCATCATCCCCATCCTAAGAATTCAGCGAGTTAACCCTGGGTGAGGAACCTAGTGAATCAACATCGGGTGTTGAAGAGTCACCTTCTAGATGAAGGGTTTCTTTCTCAACAATTCTTTTCTTCTTCCCCACCTGATAAAACAGATGATTTAGTACCCCTTCAGGGAATGATGCTACCCAGTTCTCGGCATACCATTTAGTAAAGTTACTCGCCGATATAGCAACTGGTAGATCAAACATTTCCACGGTCGTCTCCATAGATGTCAGCACCATAGTTGTAAGGAAACCATCAGATGCTGCTCTGACCTGACATGAATAAGAGAGGATACAACAGTCTTCTGCAGACACTTGAATTGACATGAAAATCTGTATGGAGCATAGGCCTTGCATATAATCTCTCTGTTAATCCTAGTGGATAGTACACCATCTCTGCAAGCCAGCATGTATGATCTCAATTCTAGACCGGTTGTTCCATCATCAACAAACTGCCCGGTTGGCGGGTCTCCAAAAGGAAAGAAATGGAATTCCTTAAACATGCTCAGCCTCGCCTTCATATCATAGAGGTTGATGGCTAATGGAGAAATTCCAAGAAATTTCCTGCACTGATGGCCTGAAAGAACTTCCAGGAACCTGTACTTTATTCTATACTGCATATGTCCTGAAATGAGTGGCGATCCATCCCAACAAAACATGGAATGGTCCCACTATTCTCAAAGGAGACTTACCTATAAAGACATGGTGTAGGATCCTGTGAAACTTTTCCTAAATTAGGGTGGCCAACCCAACCATTCCCCTCTCAGTCAACTTGGCTTCAACAAATAAAATCCCTGGCCTGGCGCCTCCCTTCGAATCCCTAACTAGTATAAGACAAACACTGAGCCACAAGGCTATGAAGCCCACCAAATGGGTCTTTTTTGGGATTCTCTGGTCCACTTTGTACCCCCACTTCTCAAATTCTTATTCTTCCAGGGTCAACCAGTATGTGTCAGGAGCACCCCTCTTCTCTGTTCTGGGGCAGGTAGTATGATGAGTATAGCTGGGCCCCTTCTCCGTCTTCTTGGTAAGAAACATAACCATCCACTCCTCTGGATGAATATCCTTTCTAGAATGAGTTTTGGAGGTCTTTAAATTCTTGAGATTGTAGAAAATATTAAATAATTATCGATCCAAAGTCGTTGTCTTCTCCGAATCATTCTAAGTCACCTTGGGAGGGATTAATTCATCATACATATCGCCAAAAATTGGATCCCCCTAGATCTTGTAGACATCCCACAAACTGATTCCTACTTCTCCATGAGTTAGATGTAAAGAATTGGTTTCTTGGATTCAACGGCTAATTAGCTTCGGCACAAAGTAATCATTCCTATAAACATATGTCTGCCCAGCCCAGATGGCTTCATATATTGCAACTCCTTTCAAATCCTCAACAAACTGTGCACAGGTTTGTCACACCCTGTATGCCCACATCCAAGTTGGATTCACACCTCCTCCAGGACGGAAGTCCCTACTCTTCTTCCAGCCTTTAGATTGATCCATCTGAGAGTTTTAGAAGACTGAGGAATAACAATGTGGTTGCAGCTCAAGTTTGTGAGGTTTTAGATCTGGGGCACAAGGACTATGATGCATTATGTAGGCCTTCTCCACAATTCCAGCATTTATAAATGATCCTACAACTAAGACATTTGCTAAAGAAAAGTTGGTATAAGTCTAAAACCAAGAATGCGGAAGATAATTATTTTCCTCTAGAATGTTGACTTCTTGCAGATGACCATACCCATATAGAGGCAGGTAGATACTTTGTGGTAAATCAAGATGATACTTTTTCAAGTTCTTGGCCAAATCGGGGAGAGAGGTGTCATAGATATTGTAATAGTCATGGCCAATGATGCTCATCATGACATATATTCTCTTGCTATCTTTCTCATTAGTCATTCCAATCCTTTTAAGAGCCATTGAATCTACACAAATATTGAATGATTAACTCTTAAGTAAGTTTATTTTTTATAATGTTTGTGGGGAAAAGTTAAAAAATGGTTAAGTCATTAAGGCGCACAAATATCAGGATTGGTGTGCAGTCTACTATGGTCACGCAAGTTTTGGCACGCAGGTATCACCGCACAAGTCAAACTACCTCTGCAGAAGCACGACACGAGCAGAAGTAATGAACAGCAGAAAACAAGTCACTTGCGAGACGAGAGAAACCTGCACGGTGAGAGCTCGAAAGTTTGAAATCCGGTTGCTTTGCTCAAGAATTACTGCATATATATAGGCAAAGGCCGCACCTAGAATGCCGTAGCCTATGTGCCTTCACCTATGCGACTCTCACCTATATGCCTCCACCTGCTCGCTCAGAACTTGCACGCCGCAATTCCTTGGTTTTCTTCTTTTACCTCAGAGTCACATCCTCCTTCCTTTCAGATACAACTCTGAGGGGGGACTTTTATTGATGCTCCTTTCCTTCACAGAGTCTAATGAATGAAAAGGGAAATACCATGAGCACAAAGTTATTCATGCTTTGAAGAAACATCAAAAATCGACAAAGGCATGAACATGAATTTCATTAAGCATGGGCCACGCAAGTTCCAAGATGGTTGTGCAAGTATACCTGCACACCAAATTTTGGGCGCACAGTTGACTTGCGTGCCGCCCTATTTTATTTTATCCCAAGGTCTTCAAAGGAATATAAATACCCCCTGTGGGCCCCCCATTTTGAGGACGAAAAATTACAAAAGTCAGATTTAAGCTCTCAGCACCCTAGTCTTTTCTTGAAGTCTTCTGGACACTTCTAAGGTAATTTCTTACCTAGAATGGAAGATCTAAAGAAGGGAAACATGGTCTAAGTGTTGAGACTCATCAACACTTGCGTTCCCAAGTGTCTAACCCTTAAGGGGAAATGGACACACTTGCGCACTACCTTAACCCTTCAACAAAACTTGCGCGCCACCCTTTTGGAAGCCTTTAGGGATAATACCAAAGGCTTGAGCCAAGTCTAGCCCAAGTATTACCCTATTGGTTAACCGTCTCCCAAGTACACCCATGTCGTGAAAGTACTTGCGCGACCAAGACTTGCGCACCCACACAAGACTTGCGCACCTGCCTCTTTTTGGGTGTCCCTCCTTAGAGTTCACTTCCTTTTACTCAAATACACCTTTCCTCTTCAAGATTTTGCCTTCAAAACCTTCTTCAAAGCCACTTATGGCATGGTTCCTTTGTTAGATTCCTTATTTGAAAGGAATTCTGTGGAATATCTCTCAAAACCTTGTGATTTACATATCTTTATATCACTACGTTTAAAGGTTCCCTTCATTAAACCTCATCCCTTAAGATGAGAAAATCTTTGATATGGGCATCCTCCTTAGGAGTAATCCCCAATCATAAGACAAATTCCCCTCAATCAGGGCCTCCACCTTAGGAGTAAGCACCAAATTAAGAACCAAAATCTCCATAAAGCACAAATACCTTTATGGACCCTTAATAGGCATCCTCCTTAGGAGTAAGCCCTAAGTCCCCTTTAACCAGTGCCTCCTTCTCAGAAGTAATCCCTAGTCATAATTCCTTTTGGGCCTTCTTCTTAGGAACAAGCCCCAATCATAAGTCCTCCCTAATTTTGGGCCTCCTTATCAGGAGTAAGCCCCAAGTTAGAGTATCCAAATCTCCATAAAGTAGAAATATCTTTATGGACCTTGTCCCTAGGTTTCTTTCCATAAATAAATCCTAATCTTCATCTACTTTGGCAGTCACACATACATAAGCCCCATATCACTCCTTGTGACCACATCTTTCATGACACAAATCGTCAAGTGTACTTATACCTCTTGTTTCTCACACCGAGCATGACTCACATGAGCTTAGAGTGTAAAAGTTACCACGACACATCTCTTTGGGCCATTAATCATATATAAGCCCCATACTTCTTACTTGAACTACGTGGACTTTGATCTCTACCTTAAAATTAGAGTACGTATGAAGCCTTTGTAAGGTTCAAGCCCATCACCCATTAATTCTCATCCATCCCATATGACATTATACTACTATTCTTAATTCCAGAACTATGTGGGTTCTGATTCCTTTTCTAACAAGGATATGTAGGTTACCCATCTATGGGTACGATCCCAACTCTAAAATAATCCATGTCCTTCTGAATGGCAATAAACATCAAGTGCCCCACTGAGTGGCTTTAAAACCAGT
The DNA here is from genome assembly GCA_963277665.1 of Viscum album. Taxonomy (NCBI): domain Eukaryota; kingdom Viridiplantae; phylum Streptophyta; class Magnoliopsida; order Santalales; family Viscaceae; genus Viscum; species Viscum album. The sequence continues at coordinate 748,583 of CAUJRU010000371.1, read as the reverse complement.
ATGGTCATCCTAATGACCAAGATATTCCTATATAATGTATTAAAGGATACCATTGACTAAGAATCTCCAATACATACGAATTATTCTCCATCGATGAAGAACCTCAAATACATATAAAAGATTCTCTAAATCTCATACATATCAATCATTGATTGCAAGATCTAAAGGAAATCTCATTTTCATACTTGGTAAATTAATAAGGATTTACGAACATAACTCAAATATATAAAGAGAGTCCTGAAGTAGACAATAATTCCCCCTAAAAAGGTGCGATGAGTCCGACCTCCCATCCTCTCGACCAATTCAAATTCTTAAGCCTCATTGGTCTACAACTAATGATCACCTACCTTTAGAAAGTAGGTCCAAAGGGATATAGAATCATTGGATGTTTCCGGTTCTATGAATAAACCTGTTAGAAATCGATTGGAATGTTTGAACCTTAAAAAAACTAGGTCATCCCCATTTCTAGAAGAAACACACATATTATTCAATTTACAAATAATTTTCCACATTCATGCTTGGGCTCTCATGCAGTTTGGCCCATTTTTCTTGAATTCAATCACGGTACCTCCAAATCACCTCATCCTACAATGTAAACACTGAAACAAGTAAAATTTCTTTATTAAATAGTGATAAATATTTATCAATTGATTCAAAAATAAAGTTAAATTTATTATTATATTTGGAATATTCATTACAAAACCAATTTAAAACAGCAATGTAAGGGTGGATTTGAATAGTGAATCGCTATGCGATCACCTCTCTATCAATTTTATAGATATCCACCAGTTGCATGTAGATCTAGGTTTGTTTCCTAAAATGATGATATTGAGGCTTTTTGATGTCAGTAAAGGAGATCTATGGTGGTTTTGGGGGATATTTCACCCGAATTTGTGGTGCGGTTGGGAGTTAGTCAATTTTATTAAAACCCTAAGGTAGATTGCTTCTCTCTCGACTCCATTTTGTTAGAACTAGAAGCCATGTTTTAAATTAGATGGTTTTTATTGATTTTTTTCATGATTATTATGTACGAGGCTTGATGGAAATTCTATTTATGATGTTTTTTTGAGTTTTGAAAAAAATGGGTTATCACGGTGAAATGTTTTTTATTGTCAGTTTTTAAAATGCTGATTTTAAAAATTGGTAGATGGGGTTGATTGAAAAAAATGGTTTGTAAAAATGGTTTTCAATAAAAGGGGTTGATTTATTTAAATATGATATGGAATGGAAGAATTTCTAAGGGATTTTTTGGGTGTTAAATGGTTTTTTTCATATTATTGTGGCATTATCAGGTGTATATGCTTCTTATTGGATTAAGAATTTTATGTATGTCTTGATTGTGGTGTGAAGTGGGCGGGGATTATGAATATAAAAAGGGGATGGATAGTGTATTAAGGGACACATTCAAAGATAAGTGGGTGTGAAGTACCACTATGTTTGGAAAGGAGTAAACGAGCTTGGACAGGAAGTTCCACCATGAGTGTTACACCAGGTTGAGTGTGTGAAACTTTATGGAAATTATTGATTATATGTGTTCCTAAGAAATATGAAATTGTTGTGATGAAATGTGGTGCTAAAATTTATTATGTCTTATTGGTAGTATTTCCCTTGAATCGTATGTATTTTAGTGAAAAATGTCTTGGTAAGGGTGCATTTGGCTTGATGGGAATAGTTTCAAAATTGATGTTTTATATAAACTAATTTATATAAATGTGCTAGTGGTTCTATCCTAGTGGCATGTGTAGGGATTAAATTTGGGGAAAACCTACTGATTATTATTATTCACCCCCTACTTTGGCATTTCAGCTCTTTTGTAGATGTTGTTTTCTGAGACCTAGGTAAAGGTAAAGCATCTCATTTTTCTAGCAGTTCATCATGATGCTTGGGCAGTATGGTGTTGCGTGGAGTATGGAGATTGGTGTGGATATGTAGATTGTATCATGGGTTCCTTTGGGTATTGTTGATGAATCTTCCATTTGGTACTCTGATTTTGGGATTTTTGTTACTTAATTGTATTGGTTTTTGGAAATTTTTATGGAAGAGTTGGGTTGTTTGGTTGACTTTTGGTAATGTGTATCATGGTTTAATTTGTTGACATACAACATGTATTTGTGGTTAGTTATGACCTATTTGGTTGGTTAGTTTTATTATAAGGTACAATCATTCACCAATTGTTCTTGAAGCCCTTGAAATTTATTTCCAGCCTTTGGCACCTTGGGAACATTGCCTAAGGACAAATATCATCTCACCACCTTCTCAAGCCAATGAAGAAGGGGTAGGACATTACAAGTGGTATCAGTTTGTTTGGTCCTTGTATATCAAGTGAAAATAATTTTTTTAGATCTTTGAAATCAGTTGTCGGTCTTGGAGTTGGTATTCATTCTTGGTTAATTCACTGATTTGGGATGGTAGTAGGGCATAATATTATCAGAACTTGAAATGTATAGCATAAAAGGATGTGGCTAACCCTTTTATTCTAAACTTCACATTACCAGGTATTTGGGTACACAAGTGTTTTGGAGAACCTTATTGGCATTGGAAATCTCATTATCATGGGTATATCCAATGATATGAGCATGGCATGCATGGTAGAAATGAAATCCCACTAGGATTGAATATTTCATTGGCATGATGATTTATGTTGTGGTATGAATATATTTATTAGTGAAAAATATGGAAATTATTTTCAAATGTGTGGATTTGAAATGTAGACAGTTGTGGTATTTTGAAAATGGGTAAATTTTCAAAATATGGTGGATTTTTTAAAATGGTGCATCATGGGAAATGATAACTTGTGGAAATACTAGTTGTGATTGTTTTATGGTAATTGAATTAGAAATTGTTAGCCCTTTATTTCTTAGGGAGTGATACATATGGTTGTTTTTTATTGATAGAAATGGAACTGGCTAGACTTCGTAGAGACCAACTTGAGGACACTACTGAAAATGTCGTTTCACCTAAGTCCTCGGTGAACTAGAAGCTAATGTAGAGTATAGTGCAAGATTTCCAAGCTATGGAATGTGGGGATAAACCAGAAGACCCAAAGCATGTGGATCATGATGTTTAGTTTCAGAAGAAGAATACACCCATCTTTAGGGGTGATTTGGAACTAGAAAATGCAGAGGCATGGTTGAATAGAATGAATAGGATATTTGAATTCCTAGGACCACTGGTGGTGCTAAAAGTGAATCTAGTAACTTATATGTTGGAAGATATTTCCCTTAAATGGTGGGTGATGCCAGCCCAAGATGGAATGAACCAAGGGATAAAATGGGAGGGTTTTGAATAATTGTTTAACAAAAAATTCCACCCTCATATTTTTAGAAGTTATTGAAAAAAAGATTTATTTTTTTGATGATAGAAAACCTCTTGGTAATAGAATATTCATCTAAGTTTATGAACTTATTTTGGTTTTCACCAGAGGTGGTAGGTAGAACATTGTTGAAGGAATGTATTTTTGAATTTCAGTTGAGGCAAGAAATTTGTTCTAAAATAGTGGTCTTATGTATAAATGATTACACAGAAATGGTGACTAGAGAAATTGTTGGGAAAAAATCTCTCAAGTTAACATTGCATCATTTTTGGGTTGACTGTGTTTGTTGAAAAATCAGGTTTCCATGGTAAATTGTCAAGTTCCAAATATGTTGTTGACAATCCATGTTGATAAAGAACCATGACAAAGGAATGGAAGATAAGGATGTGGTAAAAAACATATACAACGTGGATCCGTTTTCCAGTGTTTGTGAAATTTTTGGGGTCCAAAATTTGGAGTATGGTGAGAATAACAAAAAGTGGATATCCTTGAAGATCTAATTTAAATATGGAAAAGGCATGAGTTTTATGAATATAGGCTTCATGGATTAGATTTCACAAAGACCAAAAAAATGTTGATGATGATGCTTTGCGATTACGACGAGCTTCACAAATAGTAGAGTTGAAGAGCATTTCAGTGGAAAAGGGAATTGCGAGTGGAGCTTCGCGGAGAAGGCGCAAAGTAAATGGCGGAATGATCTGCGATTACAATGACCTTCAAGATTAGAAAATTGATGTGGTGCTTCGCGATTTTGAGGGAAATTCTGCAGGAACTTCGGAACTTCGCGATTTGAGATGACTTGGCGTTGACTTTGTGAGGAAGGTTCGAGGGTCTGTGGAATCTTATATAAATAGACCTCAACCCCCTCAGGAGAAGTAGAGAGTTTTCAAAGGAAATCATTTTCTCTTGGCTCGATAAGGTGGTTCGTGAAGGTAGTGTGCTTCGTGAAAGAAGAGATTCGTGGTGTCTAATTTAGCTCCATGAAAGTTGTGAGCTCCGCATTGGCTCAGTGAGCTTCACGAAGGAAGTCACTCTGCTATGACTTGAGCTTTGGGAGAGTTATTTGAAAAAAGGAATAAGCTTCGCGAAGGATTGTTTGAGCTTCGTGAAATTGGGAGCATCAAGAAGTAGGGGGATTTGTGAAAGTGTTTCCAAAGTGAGTTAACCGATGTTCAGAGGCAAAGGGGTATTCATTAGTGGATGAACTTTGAACTTCAATATAGCATATATGTACAGTAAAGGATGCATTAATTAGTGGTAATGAGGAGACCTAAAAGTCTATAAATTGTGAGTGGATCTTCTGAAGAAGTACTGAGCTCACTTTAGTTGAGAGAGCATTGAGTCCTCAAATTGTGAGTGGTTGTAAACCAGGAGGGACAGTGAGTCCTCTTCAAACTTGTAAACAACAGTGTGCTTATAGTGGAATTGGTACATCAGCACACTGCCGGTGTATGCTCCTTGGACGTAGCCCAGTGAGGGTGAACCAAGTAAAAATCCCAATGTCCAGTGCATTCTTTAAGGTTTATTCATACTCTGCATCGATAAGAAGAGAGTAGAGGGTTATTTCTAACAAAAAATCAAGATCAAGAAGGGGCATTTGTTTTAATATGTCATACCCTAATTCACCACCCCTCTTAGAGTATCTAGCCTATTTGTCCTAACAATTGGTATGAGAGCGAAAGGTTAATATATATAATTCTCTCTCAGATGGAGGTTACCAATCATATAGGTCTTCTGATCTTCGACATGAACAATTTTCAGCTATGGAAGAATCAGATGCCACACTACTTCTGATCTGTGGGAATGGATGTGTTTACAGCAGCAATACATGGTATAACAACAGATATTAATAGTGGTGCATTATCAAAAGTTGGGCGAAGATAATTTGATGCTGACACTAAGGGAATCAATGCTTAAGGGGGATCCCTATCAAATCATATCTGTAAAAAGGTGATGTCATGAAAAACATCACATGATATGTGGGCAAAGCTGGTAAATATATATGAAGGATATAGAAAGGTCAGAGAAGCAAAGATGCAAGTGTTGTGGAATGAGTATGAAGATCTGATAATGTACCCAAATGAGTCTTTTGATACATTCTTTGACAGGGTAAATGTTGTAGTGGAAGACATGTTAGGTATTGGAGAAGTTATTGAAGACATAAAGATTGTGAAATTCATATTGAGGAAAATTACACCTCAGTTCAATCCAAAAGTTTCGGTTTTGGAAGATAAAGACCCGAAAGTGTTGACATTGGATAACCTGCACAACACCCTTGTTGCATATGAAATGAGAAATGATGATAATGATGTTGTGGAAAAGGGGAAATCCAAAGAGGTGGCATTCAAGTCCATGAAGAAGCTCACCATTGAAGACTCTCAGGAAGGAGAAGAGACAGATGAGGTGATGTTATTCCTCTCTTCAAACCTTCAAAGAGGAAAAGGAAAGTTTAAAGGGAAGCTTCTACTTGCTTGTTTTCAATGTGTAAAGGTTGTACATCATGTGGAAAGGTGCCCCAAAAAGTTCAAATAGGATGATGTTGTCGATGAAATCGAAATTCCCAAGAAGAAGTCTCCAGCCTATGGCAAAGGAAAGAAACAGTTCAAGTGTTAGTACCACTAGGCTAGATACCCTGAGAGGGGGGGGGGGGTAAATTAGGGTATGAAAGATTAAAACAACTACCCCTTTTTTATCTTGTTTTTCTATTAGAAAAAATCCTCTTCTCTCTCCTTCCCGATGCAGAGTATGAATAAACCTTAAAGCATGCACAATACACAAAGATTTTTACTTGGTTCACACCCTCACTAGGCTACGTTTAAAGAGAATACACCAGAATTGTGTCGATGTACCAATTTCTCTATAAGCGCACTTCAGTTTACAAGTTCAAAGTGGACTCACTATCTCTCCTAGTTTACAACCACTCACAATTTGAGAACTCACTGCTCTCTCAACTAAAGTGAGCTCACTACTTCTCCAGAAGATCCACTCACAGTTTATAGACCTATATGTATCTTCTTTACCACTAATGAATGCATCCTACACTGTATGTAGATTCTCTATTAAATTCCAGATTTCATCCACTGATGAAAACCCCTTTTCCCCTGAACACCGGACAACTCACTTTGGATACAGCTTCGTAAATCACCCTACTTCACGAGGCTCCCAATTTTGTGAAGCTCAAACAAGACTTCGTGAATCTATTATGTTTTTACGAAGCACTTTTTCAAAGAAATATCGCAATGCTCAATTCATTAATGAGTGACTTACATCATGAAGCTCACTTATCCAATACGAAGCTCACAACTTTCGCGGAGCTAAATTATCCGTCGCGAAACCCTTCTTTCATGAAGAACATTGTCTTTGGGAACCACCTTCGCAAGTCAAGAGCAAAATATTTTGTTTGAAAACTATCTCTACTTCACTCGAGGGGTCTAGGTCTATTTATAAGCGATTTCATTGACCCTCGAACCTTCCATGTGAATTCCACGCCACATCATCTCAAATCGCAATGCTCCAAAGTTCTCATTGAAATTATCTCAAAATCGTGAAGCACCACGGAAATTTTTTGATCACAGAGCTCATTGTAACCGCATATCATTCTGTCATTTACTTCACACCTTCACTATAAAGCTCCACTCACAATTCCCTTATCTACCACAATGCTCTTCAACTATGTCGTTCACGAAGCTCGTCGTAATCACGAAGCATCACCGTCAACATTTTTATGGTCATTGGAAAATCTAATCAATGAATCCTATCTTCACAAAACTCATGCCTTTTCCGTATTTAAATTAGATCTTCAAGGATATAAAATTTTTGTGATGCTCACCAAACTCCATGTTTTGGAACCCAAAAATTTGGAAAACATAGGAAAATGGTGCCACCTTGTAACTGTTCTTTTATACTACCTCCAGATCTTGTATTCCTTTTTCATGGTTCTTTGTCAACATGGATGGTCAAAAAAATCTCTGGAACTCAACAATTCACCATGGAACTCTGCTTTGTCAACAAACACAATCAACACAAAAATGATACAGTGTTACCTTGAGGGATTTTTTCCCAACAATCTCCCCCTTTGGGTTTGTTGACAATTCTTCTCAGAATGATTTTCTTCCCTTTGATACCACTCTGAAGCTCCTTCTATCATCAACCACCCTTCACCTCTTATGAGTTAGATAGCGACCATAGATTTACTCACCACATACTCTAAGCCCACATGAGAAATTATCATTGTGAGAAACAAGGGTAAATGAAAAGTTCATCAATGAATCACTTCAATTATGCCACCAACTGTTGATACCCAACTAATACCAATTTCCAAAATGATCCCAATTGTTGATACCAAACTGATACCAATTGGTGATTACTTGAAACCTTCTCACACCTTTCCAACATCAGTGTTCTACTTTTACCACGATGCTCAGCAGTCATGATATCTACTCTTTGATCGATCACTTCTAACATCGTCAGATTTAATACTCTCCCCCTTTCTCATTGCTCCCCCCCTATCTCACTACTCCACCTGTCAGATTCTCCCCGTGTCATTGACTAATACATTTTCTCCCTTCACTATCCACATTTTCTCCCCCTCGAGGAGTCACTATTTCTCCCCCTTTGTCAATGAACCCAAAGGTCACCACTTTGCGGTCTGCAACATTGGAAAGAACACAGATTAGAAAATTAGAGAAAAAAATGCAATAACTCAGGGATAGGGGGTCCCACATCCACATACATTCAATTACGGGGAGTCGAATGAACTTCCAGAGCTAGTCGATGCCTTTCAAATGCTTCCTTGGGTAAGGCCTTTGTCAGAATGTCTCCAACCTGTAGTTCTGTAGGCATATACTCAATCTTCACAATTCTTTGCTGAACATTCTCCTTGATAAAATGATACTTTATCTCAATGTTCTTTTTCATTGAGTGATGGATGAGATTTTTGATAAGATTTATAGAACTTGAGTTATCGCACTGGATTCTAATCAGAGACTTCACTTCAACGCCCATATCATCAAGCTTTTGTTTCATCCACAATAACTATGTGCATGCTTGAGTGGCAGCAATATACTCAGCTTCTATGGTGCTCAATGAAATGAAATCTTGCTTCTTGATTATCCAAGAAACACACAAGCCACCAAGATAGAATGCACCTCATGGCGTTTATTTCCCATCATCCTCTGAACTGGCCCAATCTGTATCTGTATATCCCAATAACTCTGACTGAGATTTATCACTATATATCATGCCGAAATCCACTGTGACCTTGATATAAAGAAGTATTATTTTCACTGAAAGAATGTGGATTTCCTTGTGATTACTCTGATATCTCACTGATTGGCATGTGGCGAATACAATGTCAGGCATTATTTCAGTCAAGTATAGAAAACTTCCAATGATTTTCCTGTATTTTGTGATATTAACTATCTTTCCATCCTCATCTTTGGACAGTTTCATCCGAGTAGCAACTAGAGTCTTCATCTACTTGAATGTTTCCATTAAAAAGCTTTTCAGAATCTCCTTGACATATTTTTATTGAGAAATGAATGTTCCATTCCATCCTTGTGTCACCTGTAGACCAAGGAAAAATGTTAGCTCTCTAATCATCGACATTTCGAACTCACTTTTCATGACTTCAGAAAACTGTCTGCAATGAGATTCATCTGATCCACCAAATATTATGTTGTCAACATAAATGAGGACCATCATCCTTTGATTACATTTTTTTGTCAAAATAGAGATTGTAATCAACTTCCCCATGCTAGAAACCAAGCTTTTTCAAGTATTGATCAAGCCTTGAGTACCATGCTCTTGGTGCTTGTTTCAGCCCATACAATGCCTTCTTCAGTCTGAAAACCTTATTCTCATCCTCATGAATGAGAAAAACATTTGGCTACTCAATATACACATCTTAAACCAGAACCCCATTCAAAAAATGATGATTTGAAATCTATCTGAAAAACATTGAACTTCCGTTGCAGTACAATGGCTAGAAATAATCTGATTGTCTCCAGTCTCGCAACCGATGAAAATGTCTCAACAACATATATTCCCTCTATCTGGGAGTATCATTTTCACACCAATCGTTCTTTGTTTTGAATCACTATTCCATATTCATTCATCTTGTTGTGATAGACCCATTTAGTACTGATGAAATTCTTATATGCAGTCCTCAAAACAATCTCCCACATCTGATTCTTCTAAATCTGATCTAGCTCTTCATTCATGGCTTGAACCCAGTTTTCATCTTTAGTTGCATCAGAAATTCATTTAGGCTCCAACTGAGATAATAAATATATCTGCAATAGTGAATTCATTCATCATGTCTAAACTACAGTGGATTGATCACCAATGATATTTTTCCTGTCAATTTCAGCTCGACTTCTTGGATTTTGTGCAAATATAGATTTTTCTTCTTCATACTCATCATCAGTATCTTCTTCTGAATCAGCATCAACCACTTCTACTCCTCTTGTGTTACTTTCCCCCTCATCACTTTCATCTGGAAATTGTTCACTGTTCTATTGAATAATCTTTTAATTCTCTACAATAATGATATCATTACTATCAACTACTTTTCCCAGCCTTTTGTTAAAGTATTTGTATGATTTCCTTTTTCCTGAATAGCTAAGGAATATCCCCTCATCTACATGTGACTCAAATTTTCTATGTTTCTCCTTATTGAGGATGAAGCACTTACTTCCCAATTTTAGAAAGTATTTCACTGTTGGCTTCTTTCCATACCACATCTCATATGAAGTCTTTCTTTCCTTTATACATAATAGAGCCCTGTTAGAAATGTAGACTGATGTCAAAACTGCTTCCTTCAAAAATTTCTCTGGGAGGTCTTTTTCTATGTGCATCGTTCTGGCCATTTTATTGATGATCGGATTTCTCATTTCTACCAATCCATTCTTTTGTAGAGTTCTCAATAAGTAAACTTGATGCCTTATCCCGTGTTTCTCAATATAGTCTTCAACCTGACTGTTTTTGAATTCCATACCATTATTAGTACGAAACTTCAGAATTTTCTATCCAAGAATCCTTTAGATCTCCCTCCAGTATTGTTTTAAGTAGCTGAACACATTAGACTTATGGTCAATAACAAATAACCATTCCATTCTACTATAGTAGACAATTAAAAGATCATAGTACCTCTTTCCATAAAATTCTCTTGGTGTGATAGGTCCACATACATCAGCAAGCACCAATTAGAGCACTCTTGTTGAATTCTTTTCCTTTGCTTTATACGTATTTCTGATGATCTTCTCTTGTTGGCATGCATCGCACGTGTGAGTATGATCACATGATAGCTTACGAAGGTCTCTTGATACATCACACATTACCAGATCTTCCAGGGATGGTTGGAATAAATGACCAAGTCATTTATGCCACAACTTGTTTTCTTCCTCTCTGGATAGAAAGAACATGTCTTCTTCTCCACTTACCAAGTAGAGATTTCCCTTTGTCCTTTTTCCTAGTAGAACCAATAACCGATATCTTCCTTTGACGATACACACCTTTTTAGTAAACCTTATAGAATGTCATGAGTCACATAGTTGAATGACATTGAGAAACTTGTGACTGAGGCCTTCTATTTCTAATACTTCATCACATCTCATCTCTTTTCCACCAAACTTATCCTTTCCTGAGCCAATTATCTTTAGGCATTCATCATTTCTAAACTTGTTAAATCCTTATTTTTTATATTTTATGCCTGTAACAAGATACTTATTATCTTTCTTATGATATTTTCAACTACTATCAAGGATCCACACACCAGAGCGATCTGATGCTTGAAGGGAAATTTCTTCCACCACTACCTTCTCATCCTTTGCCTTCTTGGTCCATATTTTTGCCTTCATATTTGACATGGATTGAGACTTATGATCTTTCTCAGTGTATGATAGACCAGCTTCATCTTGTAAAGCTACAAATATATTTTTCATTTTCAACTCACTTGTTGGTTCATTGATCTGATGATTTCGAACATTTTGATTCTCCTTTGGAAAATTCCTCTGTATGGTCGAAGTAAAATACCTAGACATGTGCCCAAATCCTCTACACCAAAAATAGTGTCCTTAAAAATATATTCTAGAGAACCATTCTTTGTTTGGATGTATCCTTTGTTCTTGTGCCCTTCGATATCTCTTGGCTATGGAACACACATACTGTGAATGTCCCATCTTCCAAAAACAATAACACTTGATATGAGGTGAATTACTTTGTGTGACTTATGCACTACAAGTTTCCCCTTGGGATCTTTGAATATTCTGATTCTACCTTGTGCCCAAATCAACCTTTAATCTCAGAGTGGGTGTCTGTGGTCTGACCTCAATTTTCACAACTTTTTGTTTTCAGTCAAGCCCCCCATCGATCTTAGAATCTGAACATAGTTGATTCTTTTTTTCTGCCGAACCACTATTCTCCACTTTCAACTTCTCAGTTTTTTGAGTGATCTACTTTCCTGATGACCCGACATGAGTCAAGAGTTTTTCTTTACTTTAACCATTTTCCACAAACCGACAACTTATCCTTCATGTTCTTCAATACACTTGATTTGATCTTTCGTTGTGTTATTCAATCTATCGATCTACCTTTTCTATTATTCAATTTTTATTTTATACTCACTAACTGATTCTGAGTCCTTTGGTCATGATGACTTGAGTTTCTCAATTTCTTCCATCAACTCAGACTTCTCTTATTCCTACTACTACATATAGAGTTTGGCGTCCTAAACAACTTTGTTGGATTTATTTTTTTTGGCTCTCCAAACATCTAAATCCTCAAGAGAAGCCTCTAACTCAGCTTGCATATCAACTCTTCCCTCAACTTCTTCTTCTTCTTCATTAGCTTTTGTTTCATTCTTATTCTTAGAACTACCAACAACTGCAACTATAGAATTTTCTCCACGATCTCTACAGTTCTCTATCCCTGCAACCTCGTCAACCTCAAACTCGTTAAAACTGTCATATTCTTTTGAAGGAATGTTCTTATTCTTAATAAAATTTCTCTTGAACTGTTTCTTGCCTTTCCCATAGGCTATAGAATTCTTCTTGGGAATTTCGATTTCATTAACAACATCATCCTCTTGGAACTTTTTGGGGAACCTTGCCGCAAGATTTCCAACCTTTACAAGTCGAAAACAAGCAAGTGGAAGCTTCCCTTTAAACATTCATTTTCCTCTTTGAAGGTTTGAAGAGAGGAATGAAATCACCTCATTTTTATCTTCTTCTTCTTGAGAGTCTTAAATGGCGAGCTTCTTCATGGCCTTGAATGCCACCTCTTCGGATTCCCCCTTTTCCACAACATCATTATCATCATTTCTCATTTGTTATGCAACAAGGGTGCTATGTAGGTTATCCAATGTCAATTATTTCAGGTCTTTATCTTCCAAAACCAAAACATTCGGATTGAACAGAGGTGGAAGTTTTCTCAAGATGCACTTCACAATCTTTATGTCTTCAATAACTTCTCCAGGTCCTCAAATGTCTTCCACTAAAACATTTACCCTGTCAAAAAATATATCAATAGAATCATTAGGTTTCATCCTCAGATCTTCATACTTGTTCCAAAACACTTGCAGCTTTGCTTCTATGACCTTTGTATCTCCTTCATATATATTTATCAGCTTTTCCCACATAGCATGTGATGTTTTTCATGACATCAACTTTGTATAGATAGGATTGGATAGGGATCCTCCTAAAGAATTGATTCCCTTGGCGTCAGCATCCAATTCTCTTTTCTCAGCTTCTGATAATCCACCGCTGTTAATATCAACTGTAATACCATGCATTGCTACTATAAACAAATCCATTACCAAAGATCGGAAGTAGTGTTGCGTCCAATTCTTCCATAACAGAAAATTTTTCCCATCTAATAATGAAATCCCTTTATGATTGGGAACCTCCACTTGAAAGAGAATTATAGATATTAAACTTTCGCTTTGATACCAATTGTTAGGACCATTAGGCAAGATACCCTGAGAGGGGGTGAATCAGGGTATGATAGATTAAAACAACTTCCCCTTTTTGATCTTGTTTTTCTGTTAGACAAAACCCTTTTCTATCTCCTTCTCAATGCGGAGTATGAATAAACTTTAAAGTATGCAAAGGACACAATGATTTTTACTTGGTTCACCCTCACTGGGCTACGTCTAAGGATCATGCACCGACAGTGTGTCGATGTACCAATTCAACTATAAGTGCACTATTGTTTACAAGTTTGAAGAAGACTCACTGTACCTCTTGGTTTACAACCACTCACAATTTGAGAACTCACTGCTCTCTCAATTGAAGTGATATCACTGTTTCTTCAGAAGATTCACTCATTGTTTATAGACCTATAGGTCTCTTCATTATCACTAGTGAATGCATCCTCCAATATATGTAGATGCTCTATTGAAGTCCAGATTTTATCCACTTATGAATACCCCTTTTCCCCTGAACACCTAGCAACTCACTTTGGAAACACCTTCGCAAAGCACCCTACTTCATGAGGCTCCCAATTTAGTGAAGCTCAAAAAATCCTTCACAAATATCCTACCTTTTTGCGAATCACTCTCATGAAGCTCAAGTCATCGCTGAGTGACTTCCCTCGTGAACCTCACTGAGCCAACGCGGAGCTCTCAACTTTTTCGGAGCTAAATTAGCCGTCGCAAATCCCTTCTTTCGTGAAGCAAACTGTCTTCGTGAACCACCTTTTCCAGCTGAGAGAAAAATATTTTCTTTGAAAACTCTCTCTACTTCACTCGAGGGGGTGGAGGTCTATTTATAAGAGAATTCACTGACCCTCGAACCTTCATCGTGAAGTCCACTCCATGTCATCTCAAATTTCTATGCCCTGATGTTCTCGCTGAAATCCTCTCAAAATCAAGAAGCACCATGACAATTTTCTTATCATGGAGCTCATCATAATCACAGAGTGTTCCTTCATTTACTTTGCGCCTTCACCATGAAGCTCCACTCTCAAGGCCCTTTGTCACCGCAATACTCTTCAACTCTGCCATTCGTGAAGCTCATCATAATAACGAAGCATCACCATTAACATTTTTCTGGTATTTGAAAAATCCAATCTATGAAGCCAAATTTTGTGAAACTCATGACTTTTCCATATTTAAATTAGATCTTCAAGGATATCCACTTTTTGAAATGCTCACCAAACACTAAATTTTGGACCCCAAAAATTTGGAAAACACTGGAAAATGGCACCACCTTGTATCAGTTATTTTATACCACCTCTAGATATTTCATTCCTTTGTCATGGTTCTTTGTCAACATGGATTGTAAACAAAATCTCTGGAACTCAACAATTCACCATGGAAACCTACTTTGTCAACAAACACAATCAAACCAAAAATGATGCAGTGTTACCTTGAGGGATTTTTTCCCAACATCAAGAGAAATTTATTTAATAATAACCTTCTTTCAAAAGAATATGACAGTTAAGAAGAGTCTGAGGTTGAGGAGGTTGAAGAGATAAAGAACTGCAGAGATCATGGAGAAAATGCTGTGGTAGTAGTTGTCAGTAGTTCTCAGAAAAAGAATGAAACTAAAGCTGATAAAGAAGATAAAGAAGATGAGAGAAGAGTTTATATGAAAGCTGAGTTAGAGGCTGCTATTGAGGAGATAGATGTTTGGAGAGACAAAACAAATAAATCCAATAAAGTTGTTCGTGATGAAAAACTCTATATGCAGCAGTAGGAAGAAGAGAAGTCTGAGTTGATGGATGAAATTAAGAAACTCAAGTCATCAACACCAGAGGACTCAAAATCAGTTAGTGAGTATAAAATAAAAATTGAAGAACAAAAAAGGGATATCAATAGCTTGATTAACACAAGGAATGATCAAATCAAGCATATTTATGAACTTGAAGGAGAAGTTGTCGGTTTGTAGAAAAAGGTTAAAGATCAAGAAAAACTCTTGACTCCTGGTGGGTCATCAGGAAAGCTAATCACTCAGAAAACGGAGAAGATGAAAGTGTAGAATATTGGTTCAACATAAATGAAGAATCAACTATGTTTGGATGCTAAGACCGATGGGGGGATTGACCGAAAACAAAAAGCTGTGAAAATTGAGGCCAGACCATAAGCACCCACTATGAGATTGAAGGTTGATTTGGGGACAAGGCAGAATCAAAATATTCAGAGATCCCAAGGGGAAACTCGTAGTGCAGAAGTCACACAAAGGAATGCACCTCATATCAGGTGTTATTGTTGTGGAAATATGGGAAATTCATAGTATGTGTGTTTGATAGCCAAGAGATATCAAAGGGCACAAGAAAAAAGGTGGAATCCAAATACAGAATAGTTCTACAGAACATATTTCAAAGGACACTATTTATGGTGCAGAGGATTTGGGCACATGGCTAGTTATTGTACTTTAACCATACAGAGGAATGTGTCAAATGAGAATCGAAATGTTCACAAACATGAGATCAAAGAACCAACAGGTGAGTTGAAAATGCAAAATAGATTTGTAGCTTTGCAATATGAAGCTGGTCCATCATACTCTGAGAAAGATCAGAAGTCTCAATCCATGCCAAATATGAAGGCAAAAATATGGACCAAGAAGAAAAAGGATGAGAAGGTAGTGGTGCCCGAAATTTCCTTTAAAGCATCAGATCGCTCTGGTGTGTGGATCCTTGACAGCGGTTGCACATCTCACATGATAGGTAATAAGGATATTTTTATAGGCATAAAATATGACAATGAAAGAGTTTTCATGTTTTCAAATGATGAAGTCCTGAAGATAATTATCTTAGGAAAGGCCAAGTTTGGGGGCAAAGAGATGAGACTTGGTGAAGTCTTAGTAGTATAAGGCCTCAGTCACAATTTGTTCAGAGTCACTCAACTATGTGACTCAATACATTCTATAAGGTTTACTAAGAAGGTGTGTATTATCAAAGGAAGAGACAAGGCAGTGGTTCTACAAAGAAAAAGGACAAAGGTAAATATCTACCTGGTAAGTCGAGAAGAAGATATGTGCTTTTTGTCTAGAGACAAATAAAACAAGTTTTGACATAAATGACTTGGTCATCTATGCCAACCATCCCTAGAAGATCTGGTAAAGTGTGATGCAGCAAGAGACCTCCCTAAGCTATCACGTGATCGTACTCACATGTGCGATGCATTCCAACAAGGGAAGCTCATCAGAAATATGTATAATGTAATGGAAAAGAAGCCAACAAGAGTGCTCAAATTAGTGCATGTTGATGTATGTGGGCCTATCACACCGAGAGAAATTGATAGAAATAGGTAATATGTTATTTTCATTGATGACTATAGCAGAATGGAATGTGTATTTATTATTTCCCATAATTCCAATGTGTTAAGCTGCTTAAAACAGTACTGTAGGGAGAGAGAAAGGATGCTGGGACAGAAAATTCTGATGTTTAGTACTGATAATGGTACATAATTCACAAACAGTCAGGTGGAAGACTATATCGAGAAACACAGGATAAAGCATCAAGTTTCCTCAGTGAGAACTCCACAAAACAATGGAGTTGTTGATAAGAGAAATCAGATCATCAACAACATGGACAGAACAATGAACATAGAAAAAGACCACCCAACGAAATTTAGGAAGGAAGTAGTTTTGACGTCGGTCTACATTTCTAACAGGGATCTATTATGTTCGAAGGAAGGAAAGACTCTGTAAGAGATGTGGTATAGAAAGAATCCAATAGTGAAATACTTTTGAATATTTTGAAGTAAGTGCTTCATCATGAACAAGGAGAAACATAGAATATTTGAGTCGCGTGGAGATGAGGGGATCTTCTTTGGATATTCAGGAAAAAGAAAAGCATACAAATGCTTTATCAAAATGATGGGAAAAGTAGTTGAGAGAAATTATGTCACTGTTATAGAGAATGAATAGAGTATTCAACATCACAGTGAACAATTTATAGATGAAAGTGATGAGGAGGAAAGTAATGCAGGAGGAGCAGAAGTGGCTGATGTTGATTCAGAAGAAGATTCTGATGATGATAATGAAGAAGAAAAATATGTATCTGCACATAAGCTAAGGATTCGAGCTGAAATTGATAGGAAAAATATCATTGTTGATCAATTAGCTCTAGTTCATACACGAAGAATGAAGTCACTACAACAGATATCTTTCTTATCTCAGGTAGAGCCTAAATGATTTGCTGATGCAACTGAAGATGAAAACTGGGTTCCGGACAAAAATTAAGAGCTAGATCAGATTGAGAAAAATCAGACGTGGGAGATTGTTTTGAGGCCTGCAGATAAGAATGTCATCGGGACAAAATGGGTCTATCGCAACAAGATGAATGAAGATGGAACAATGATTCAGAACAAAGAAAAATTGGTGTAAAAAGGATACTCCCAGATAGAGGTAATAGATGTTTATGAGACATTTGCACCAGTTGCGAGACTAGAGACAATCAGATTATTTCTATCCATTGTAGTGAAACGTAAGTGCAAAGTTTTTCATATGAACATAAAATCTGCATTTTTGAATGGGGTTCTGGAGGAAGAGGTGTATATTGAGCAGCTATATGGTTTTCTCATTCATGAGGATGAGAAAAAGGTTTGCAGACTGAAGAAGGCATTGTATGGGCTGAAACAAGCACCAAGAGCATAGTACTCAAGGCTTGATCAGTACTTGAAGAAGCTTGGTTTCCAGCATGGGGTAGTTGATTACAATTTCTATTTCAACAACAACAGTAATCAAAGGATGATGGTCCTAGTTGATGTCGATGATATAATATTTGGCGGATCATATGAAGCTTAGTGTATACAGTTTTCTAAATTCATGAAAAGTGAGCCCGAAAATGTCAATGATTGGAGAGCTAACATTTTTCCTTGGTCTACAGGTGACATAAAGAAGGAATGTAACATTAATTTCTCAATCCAAATATTCCAAGGAGGTTTTTAAAGTATTTGGAATGGAAAATTCCAAGGAGATGAAGACTCCAGTTGCTACCCAGATGAAACTGTCCAAAGATAAGGATGGCAAGGCAGTTAATATCACAGAATACAGTGAAATCATTGGAAGTTTTCTATACTTGACTAAAAAAGTCCTGACATTGTATTTTCCACATTCCAAGGAGCAAGATATCAGAGTAATACCAAGGAAATACACATACTTTCAATGAAAATAATACTTCAGTATATCAATGGCATAGTAGATTTCGACTTGATATATAGTGATATATCTCAGTCAGAGTTATTGGGATATACAGATGCAGATTGGGCCGGTTTAGCCGATGATAGGAAATCAATGTCATGAGGTGCATTATATCTTGGTTTCTTGTCTATTTGTTGGATAAGAAAGAAGAAATATTTCATTTCATTGAGCATCGAAAAATCTGAGTATATTGCCGCCACTCAAGCATGCACACAATTATTGTGGATAAAACAGCAACTTTATGATATGGGCATTGAAGTAAAGTCTCCGATTAGAATCCAGTCCTATAAATCAAGTGATATAAATCTCAGAAAAAATCCCGTCCATCACTCAAGTATAAAGCACATTGAGGTAAAGTATCATTTTATCAAGGAGATGGTTGAGCAGAGAATTGTGAAGTTGGAGTATGTGCCTACATTCATAACCATACTAGGGCAGTTAACCCAAGAAATGAAAAACAAATCTCCCAGATAGTGATTCCTGATGATAAAAAATGATTAAAGTCACTTCAAGCAATAATAAATTCCACCATTAAATATAACTACTAACTCATTCATAGCGATCAATGTATCAAGTCCTTAGAAAATATATTTCACACTTTTTGAATTAGTGAAAGGGAAAAGGGCTCCATGGATGTATATCATATGAAGGAAGAGAATTCATCTCCATATTCTTTTCTAAAACCATTTTTAATAGATCTACTTAGTGATATTATTTGTAAATAGTAAGATTAGGTCTGATCAGTGTATGCGGAAGGTATCATAAGAATACAGAATTTGCCCATGTTGCAAAATTTCATTGATGTTCTCCAGAATAATTTCCTAGCCATCCATCGATGCCTGAACTTGAGTTCTCCATTGCACAAATTCCTAATACAAGGGTGATGTCTAAAACTATTTATAGGTTGGAACATGTGGATTTGGGGGAGTTGGTGAAATAGGTATAGGATTTTAGTGTTGTAGGAATTATATTCCCTAGTGTATCACAATAGGGGGCCTAATTTTATTCTTGAAAAAGAAGGATGGGTCCATGATATTGTGCATTATTTATCATAATATCAATGAAATTAATATAAAAAATAAGTATCATTCGATGAATTTAATAATTATATGATAAGGTTAAAGAATACAATCACTTTTCATTTATTCTTTACTCTATTTATCATCCAATAAGGGTGAAGGTGAATAAGAAAACATAGATGAACTTTTAACCAAGGTTTGTACATTATGAGTATAACATAATTCCTTTTGGAATAAATAATGAACCTTCAATATTTATGAATATGATTAATATAGTATTCAAGGATTATCTTGATGACATTGTGGTGTTATTCATTAAAGATATCTCAATATGCACTAATATTTATGATGAGTATGATATTTATCTTCAAACAATTCTAGAAACACTCATCAAAACGGAATTACATAGGAAGTATAGCAAGTGTAAATTTTTGACAAATTAAGTTTACTTTTGAGGTCATATTTTCACCAATTATGAGATATACTTTAAACCATAAATGATATAAGTATTTAAATAATTTCCTACATGGTTGAACATAACTAAGATATGAAGTTTCTTGGGCTTATCATGTCAATATCCATGGTTTGTTTAGGATTTTTCCAGTTGGCTAGCCTCCTAGCGAAGTCAACATGTAAAGGTTTTAAAATCACATTGAGAATTTAATAAAATATTTTAAGAGATTAATATGATATTTATTAATGTATTTTCACCACTCATCAATCTGTTAAGGAATTATTTTTAATATATAGTGATTCATCGAATAAAGGGCTTGTTTGTGTCCTTATATAAAATGATAGGATGATTTCCAATACATCTAGACAATTGAAAATTCATGGAAAAACTATTCAACTCATGACCTTCAAATATAATCCACAATATTTTATTTGAAAAATATAATATACTACATCTATGTTGAATGATGAGATATATATATTGATCATAAGGGTTTTATGTATATCTTGTCTCATAAAGAGCACAACATGAGGCAAAGAAGATGGTTCAAACTACTCAAGGACTGTGATTTCTCAATACACTACCACCCTTGGAAGGAAAACATGGTGTAGGATTCATTTCGTAGGAGATAACATATAGTTATAAACATGATAATTATTAATATGGATCCCACATATAGAGATTAATTAAAAGTTGATATGTTGATTTCAATTGAAGGGGAACCATAATTATTTTCCCATGGGTTTTTTAAACCATCATTAATTAAAAGGATAGAGAAGTCCCATTAGGATGATAAGAACTAAAAAATTAAGATTAAAGCATTGAGTAATAGTAAATTGGTAGACCTCATCTATAGAGATGGAGTTTTGGAGTTTGGTAATATGTTATGTGTTCCACCTATACTAGAGTTGAAAAGGGAACTACTAGATGAAGAAAATAGTTCATATTTCACTGTGCATTATAGTAGAATATATATATATATTAATTTAACATAACATTTATGGTCTGATGGTATAGAAAAATAAATTGTAAACTATATGTCCAGATGATTGTTATTTGAGTTTGAAATGGCTGAAAGACAATATCCAAAAAGAGTCATGAAACCTCTTCCAATAACTATATATAATTTGTAAAATGGAATAATGTGCTATTTCATTGGAATCTTAAAGAATCTAAGGTGGAATGGTGAAAATGGATCATTATTGGTCATATTACTATATATATGCATTTAATAGTGAAACGATAAGTTATTTACCTTGAGTTCTTTGAACGACTATATATTAATGAAATTATAGGCCTTATGGGGAACCATTATCGATTTTATCTGATCATAAACAATGGTTCACATCAAAATTCCAGAAGAATCATGAAAGGGATCTCAACACTGAGATACATTTTATCAATTCATATCATCCCATGACTAATGAGAATTCTGAAATGACTATATATAATTTCTAAGTCATGTTTATATCATGTTCTCTTAACTTCAAATGTATGTGGGATTAGTACCTTCCTTAGTAGAATTTTCAGAAAATAATAGATTCCATTCAATTATCCAGACTAACCCATATAAATAATTTTATAGGAAGAGGTGTTATACTCTAAATTATTATGAATAATTTATATAATTAAATCTAGTTAGCCCATATATTTTGAAGGATATGACTGTTAAAGTATAGACTATTCAGGATCAAATTAATCCAGCCAAGAGAATGAAAAAGAGTAGCACTAATAATAAATGGAAAGACATGTAATTTGAATTTGATGATCATGTATTCTTGAAGGCCTCATCATGTAAGGTTTATATAATAATTTTTTTAAAATAGGAAGTTAATCCCTATCTATATAAAGACTTTTGAAAGACTAGAATGAATTGGGGTTGAATCATACATTTTGGATATGCCACCCCACCATTACAAGGTACATGATGTCTTCCATGATACATTACTAATGAAATAAATGTCATATACAACACGTATGATCAAATATGAAGGAATATAGTTGGTTTCTAACTTATCTTATATTGAGGATCATGTACAAATTCTTAACACCAGAGAGAAGGTATTTTAGAACCAAACTGCTTTTTTGTTAAAGTTATTCGGAGAAATAATAAATTTGAAGAGGAATCCTGGGATCCTAAAGAATAAAAAAGGAAAAATTATACACATTTTTTATTTTCTTATATATACCACATTTTTATTATAAAATTTTATATGGGGGATAATTTAACTACTAAGATATTACTACTATAGATAAATTCTACATCAAGAATCTATTGCACAAATGTTCCCTTTAAAGATCCTAAACATTAAATTTAAATTTTAGAATTTTAAATTTATCCAAATATTTCCATTTTTAATTCATCATGTCAAAAATTAGATTGTATGAATTATTGATTGTTTTCTGAAATGGTCAGTTCTTAAATGAAAAATACAGTTTTCACGAAAATTTTATTTTGTATGAAGTTATCATTATATAATAATGAACTAGAATTTGATAAATAATTTAAGTAATCAAATAATAATTTAAGAAAATATAATACACATTTGAAAATATTCTTATAATTTAATAATACTATGTCCAATGTTTATAGAACTAGTTAAAATGTTACTTTAATAAAAAAATACTTGTAGTATTTCCTTTAAATCATGTTATTATAATAGATATTCAAATTTTATTTTCCTTTAGAGAATTATGAAATTCATTCATTTTATAATAGATCAATTAATGTCATTAAAATAATTATCCAATATAATTTTATCTTTTATATATATACATATTTAATGTTTAAAAACATTATTTCTCAAAAAAAATATTTTTATGCGATCAGGGGTATTTATTTTAAAAATAACTTTTCACATAAGTATAAATATTATTTGATAAAATTAATTTAATATTTTTAATTATAATTATCAAATTATTTAAAAGTTTGATATTACTTTTTTTCATTAAAATGTATTACTATGGTTAGAAATTAATTACAAATGTAAAAGTTAATTAGGTTAAAAGGGAAAAAAATAAAACAGAATCACTTAAAACACTCGATGATATATACAGAAGGCATTTTATACATTTGTTTTGAACCAAAATCATTTTCCTATCGTTTTATGTCCATTTTATGGCCTTTGACTCTTGAATATAAATTTTAATTATTGATAATGTAAGGGTCACTCATAAAACTATCGTTCACTTCACCTATAAAAGAGTAAAATATTGAAAGCATCAAGACTCACATATCACTAGATTTTATACTTGAAAAACTTACATTATTATATCCATATAACTCTATCCCATGGGAAAAATATTTAGGTCCCTTTTAATTATCATAATTCTATCATTTCAATGGAGACATCCAAGAAAACTTCCTTGACTTGGGTATTCTAAAAAACTTAGTTTCCTTTTAAAAAAATTTCTTTCAAATTTATTCTAGAAACAATAATATAATGATATTATATCTTTTATATATTATAATGTTACTATATTATTGATATTGTCATTATTTATTCATATAACCCATCTATTAATTAAAAAACTATTGTTAACGTGTTGGGCGAACTATGGCCTCCACGATATAACGTGTTTTGTTTTCCTCCACTGATTTATGTGGATGGATATAAGGATGGTTTTTAAGGATAAATATGATGTTTATAATTTAATAATGGTTCTATTATGTAAAAATGTAGGACCGATTAGTGATATGATTAAAAAATGATCATAGTTATTTTAATCATCTAAAAGAGGCGTACTCAAAGGATAATATTTTTTTTAAATTATGTAATATTTTTCTGTCCATTATTTATTTTTTTAATTACATAAAATTATAATATATATCATTAATAATAACTAAATAACATCATTATTCTTTTTCTGTAATTATATTATAAAAAAATGACCTCTTAATTGTTAATTAACTCAGGGTATGTTCAGGTTTGTGCCGGTTTAACCACCAACTTAAACAATACAATGAATATACTCCGTGAATGAATATGGGAACATAATTAATATTATAATATTTTCTAAATTAGTAAATATTTTTTTTTATTTTCAATATTATATATCAATATCAAATTCATTAATTAGAAAACATCCTTCCTTCACCAAAAATCACAAAAACATACTTATTATCCATTTCATCATCAACAATAAAGACCAAAAAAATCATGAATGAAATTTGAAATATCATAAATTATTATAAATATTACCTAATAGTAAATTTAATGACCTATTAATGATAAAATTTTAAATAAAAATGAATATCTACACTATTATTATTCAACTAGATGAAATGTTCAAAACTATAAACACCTTATCTAAAAAATCATAATAATTTGAGTATAGATAACTATTTATAGAGAGTTTTAAAAAAATGGATATTATTAATGTTAATAATTATATTATTTGGATATTTATGTTTATTATATATGATGTTAAATTATGATCATGGAATTAAGGATAATAGGAAAGGGTTTCTCAATTCAAATTCATATCCTTATGACATGTTTTATATAATGCACCTAATTTATCTTATGCAGTGTGTATATATTTACTATTTAAGATGTTAGGTCATGAAATTAATTTATTAATGGAATTTTAATATCTTTTTAATACTTATCTTTCAATAGTTTGTGATTAAATTTATATCCATGATACAAGTAGGGCTTTTAATTCTCAATTTTCATTCTTTAGGACTCACATTATATTCACAACCTATTTCCTTTTATGTAGTGAATATATTAACATGGAATAATTTTTACCAAATTAATCATTGAATTTAAGGGATTTAAAATTCTATATTTTTATCCCTCCTTCAAGTTGCTTTGATTCAAGTGTTAATAAAACCATTTTAAAACTCAATCTTTTTATGGGGTAAATACTACCCAATGTTTTGGTAAAGTAAACATATGTTTAGTTTCCTAGATAATAAATCCTTCTTTAAATACAAGAATTTAGATATAGATGTGAAACAGATGAACATAAGGGTAATCATACCAAAAAGGATTGGTTTAAAATTAACTCACTAATCATTCTGATGTACGATGAGTGGGCCTAAGACTACACAGCTATATAGACACTCCCATTGGATTTTTTATGGAATATTCACAGACTATTAATGATCCATGATGGAGTAATTTTTTTAAAATATCCTTGGTATCCTTCCATTAAAGACTACTAATCATGATTAATTTATTATATCGATAAACCAATATATTGTTTTTACCCTCACCACTATGGTTCTTTGATAAGGGTGTTTAATTTTACATTGATGATAACCTCAACATCGATTTTGATTAAGGGATGTTCTCTAAGACATCCACATTTATCAAATTAATGGATAAACATTTGATTCTGATATTTCTTATTATATGGATATACCAGTTTTATTCAGTCATATTTTCCTTAAAGAATGGTATAAAATGCATTGTTTACCATTATGGTGAATGCATTGGAATTAATTATGTGATGGATTGGGATTGTAATTATATGTCCCCTCAAGGAATCTACGGATCTCATTAGAAGAAATAGGTTGGGTTTTGATGTATAACTATTCCCATGATAAGAAACTATCTGGGCATAAGGCCTTTCTAGAATGTTTTAATGTGAATATTATGTATTAAAAAATTATTAGATCAATGATTATGGTTATCCATGTTTTAATTTATTTTCATGTATATAGTATTCCCTTAGTTTTTGTTGATGGGGGCTTCATATATTATTTTATTCATGACACATCATTTATTGCATGATTTTTTATCAAATCTTCCACTTTCTTCTAATACAATATTAGTATCTAAAATAACACTTTATATTTTCAAATACCTAGTAATGTTAGAATAGATATATCTATAATTTTCATGGAAATTATGGAAGGTATAATCATCTTCTTGTAATATTTTCATGTTGTATTTGATGTTTTGGAATGTATTGTTTGTATGTATCTTATATTAAAAGAGTACTAAACTCTTGGATCCTTTGGGAACACTTTTACATTGTAAAAATAATTTAATATAACTATTGGATCTGTGTTTCGAGTTTTTGGGATGTTATGCCAGACACACTTCTTCATCCTTGATAGGTTAAACACTCTAATTAGTATTCTCTCAAACATTGATCAAATGGTTGAAATATCATCTTTTCACTACAGGTTGTGTAATGAACCAACATTTGTAAATGGAAATTTCCTTATTATTATTATGCCATATAATCATATTAAATCATAATATAATGAACTAATAAGTGTTATGTGACCTTTAAAGAAAATTTTTTCACTTCTGCGATTTGAATTTCGAAAATCTGACATACGGTTGCGATCAGTAAGTTATTTGCAGTCTAATATGACCATCATAATTTTTGGTGAATATGAACATTCCATTATGAATATTTATGTTAACCCTATTAATAGTGACATACTCTAATTAATATTAACCTTACATATGATGGTATATAAATAATATCCAAGTGGAAGTATGATATACCTATATCCGGGAATAAGAATATAAATGTTTTAAAATTGTTATTTTTAGTATAAATTGTGTTTTAATTAAATATTATATTAATCATATTTAAAAAATTATTTTTTTTATAAATTTATTTCAGTTTTGGATTCTACACATCAAAAAATTGTTAGGGTAAATTTTTGGGATTTTTCAGAAACACTTGAATTTTTGTTGAATAGTGAAATGTGATAATATACGATAAATGCTACACACATAAATTATTATGTAATAAGCCGATGTATGTCTAATTTAAGGCAATTATCTAGAACTAAAATTCACTATTTTCTATTTCTAGTCATTCAATCATCACTATTTCTGGTCTTGAGGAAAAATAATAAACTAAACAATTAAATATTATGAAAACCCTCTTCTCCTCCACTATAAATACCACCACTCCTTACATCCGATATTAACTTCTCTAAAGCCTTGTTACTTATCTAAGTTGTTCTCAACTAACTCCCCAATATCCTACCCCACGTATTACATTCCATGATCTCCTCAAAATACCAAATCCTCTCCCCTTAAGAGGCTCTCAAAGGAGATAAACTCAAGAGGTAAATTCCTCTTTCCATTTCGTTAATGTTATTTTCTTTTCTTGTTTCTTTCCTCACCTCCATTAACCCAAATGGTATGATAACTAAAGTAACATACACTTACTGTAATTATATTATTATAATGGTATAATTCATTGTCATCTCTCCTTTCTCAACCTTTTATTTGAAAGAAATTAGAACACTATTTTAGATGTCTTAATTTAGCACAATCAAGGACGACGAGTTATTGATTTCTATTACTATGTTCAGTTATGGTCATGAAAACATTTTTATGGTTGAACTAGAAAATTATATGTTTATTTTATATTATTTAATGATATTTAATCATTATTCACTCATGATGTAAAATAATAATAATAATCATATTAATTGTGACAAAAATCGCTAAAATTAATTCAAGCGTTTATCCTTAATGTTTCATATAATGATTCACCATAACTCCAAATAACTAAAAGAAATTATAAAAATTTAATCTTATGGATGTTCACTAACAAAATATAACTTCAATTCTGTACAAAAATTCTCATTTTACATGGTTCTTCCTTCATGAACTTATGTAAACTGATCATAAAAACCATGAAAACAAACAGACCCAAACAATGAAATTGAACCACTTAACCCATTAAAAATGCCATGAATGAACATAAAAAAGGTATAATAAATAAATCACATTTATAATATGTTCTGAAATTATTAATTACTAAACCTAATTTTTTTATTCATGTCATTAATGAAAAGTGGATAACACCAATGAGCTTAAGGTAAGGGATCCACTCCATTTCACTTTTATTCAAGAATGTCCTCTTTGATATGACATTTTATGTGTAATACCTAATGATGGGGTATGATTTATCACCTACCCCATACATCCCTTGTGATATATAATTTATTAGTAACCCATTTATGTCACATTAATTCCTCTTAAGTACACCTGATACCATGATGATAATCCATAAGGAATTCTACATAAATCTCTTTTATTCTATCGGGTTTCCTTATCTTTCTTTCTACCAAAATGAAGTTATCATATATATTTATGTGAATATTCTAAATTTTTTTACATTTAAAAAATCCATTTATCAATACCCTTTCATCATTCTATTTAGGGGATATACATGTTTTTAAGTGATTCCCTCCTCAATACCTCCTGATAAACAAACTTTTTGTAAGGGAAAATCCCAAATTCTTACCCAATTTCAAGTTCACGTTATCCTCTATTTTAAGACACATGTGTCTTTATAAAATAATTATTTTTATTATTAAAACCTTCGTGGTTAACTTCTGGTTTATATAAATTTTTTTCCTTTAACAATTTTAAAATCACTATAGTAACTTCCTTAAAACCGGTCAAAACTATTATAATGCTAAAATTTCTCAAATAAATTTCGTATATTTTTTAGCTTCTGTTTGACATCACTTATCATGATATATGGATATTTTTTCCTATGAACGTCCGTGTATTTTCTAATTCTTTTCTTTCATGGACACTCTTATGATACTCACATTGGTTATGCTTTATAACATGATTGTGGTACCCAATCCCTTCCATGGGTAACCCTTTTGTTTATATGTGATTAATTATGTGGAAAATATATTCCGGGAAAGATAATATGGGTGAGACTAGATATATCACCAATTCATTGGGTAAAGTTGAGTTTAATGAGACATTATGTGTGGTAGTCTTGGTCGTTATCCTTGGCTTATACTACTATGTGCAACAGTCTTAGCGGTTAGCCTTGGCTTATGCTACTATGGGAAGCAGTCTTGGAAGTTATACTTGACTCATACTAAACTAATGTTTTATGTTTCTACCACCTTACTATAATTTTATTTTTATATGATCTTATGTTTATATGTTTTGATTCAATATGTTTTATTCGTTTGTTATCATTATGTCACTCCTTCGAACCCATGTACTAAAGATTTATTCTTATGTATACTCCCTTACTGGGATTTTTAACTCATCCCTTTGTACATGGGTTCCCCAGGGCACCCTATGCAGATGTATGAGCACAAAGAAAGTTAGGATCCCTCAAATAAGACTAAATAAATATATTTTTTTGTCTCATGTTTGGAATTTTATGTACATAGTATTCAAAGACATTAGACTTAATAATCCTTGGCTTGTAATTTGATGTTTAATATGATAATAATCATGTAATGTATTATGTAACAGTCCAGGGTTTTCATAGTTGGTATTATAGGATGTTCTAGTTATTTTTGGAGATTAGGAATATAGAACTTTAGAAATAACCTTAAGGATGAGACAAAGTATAAGAAAACATCCCAAAATTTTGGTAATTATAGAGTAATTGGTTTATCCAGAAAATAAATCAATGTCTGGATACAGACCAGTAGAGGTGGCACTGGTATAAATGTACCTAGGAGTGAAAACCCCAATAAGGAGTTTTAGGCCTAACTCTGTGTATTCTGGTACACAACAACATGCCTTTCTACACTGTTGTTTTTACACTCCTGGGGGATATGCTTTGGTAGATTCATGAGATTATTAAAAAATTTAATTAATAGAATTACAATATCATAGGAATATATCATAAGAAATATATCTAGGATAGCCTAGATTTAAATGTAAGGAATCACAAGTTAGGATATACATCTCATTTATAAGTTTATCCTTTTATGTTCAAAAGTTTACATTTTTATGTTCATTAACTAAATATTCTAGCCCTTTAATTTTATGTTATTTTTCTTAGTTAATTGAGGGAAATAGAATAACATGTTCCAACAACCAATGGGGAATTCAATGTGAATATTTCTCTAATGATATGCCTGATATGATGGGAACAGGTGCTCAAAACATCATGTTTGTACTTTCTCAACTGGATAAATCTATGAATAATTACTTGAATCATGTGAAATGACCTCCTAAAACATGGAAAGAGAACGTTGTCGTACAATCCTTCTTGTGGAAAAGGCCTCCCAGGTTTAGTCAGTCGTTTGAACCCCTCTTGTGGAATAGTGGATTAACTCCATTGAAAAGACATTCTTTTTCCTCCAATGCTTGGAAGAAGAGAAAGTTGTATTGGTGGTCTATCATTTTTATGGGGAAGCTGATCAGTAGTGGACACTGATCAAGAATACAAATTCCCAAGAGTAAATTAATTCCATTGATTGAGAGGAATTCAAGAGGATGTTTTTCAGTATATATTTTCCTAGAACCCTCTGTCTCAAGAAGGAAATTGTTTTCCTCAGTCTCAGGAAGAATGAAGATGAGTCCATCGGGGAATATGAAGAAAACTTTGACAAGCTTTATAGGTACGCCTCTAGATTTATCATGAACAATGAAATCAAAGTGGACTTATTCTTTAGTGGACAGAGGTAGTGTCTACAAAAAACATTGGTGATTCAATACTTTTAAAGTTATGAAGAGATTTTTTGTTGTGCCCTCATGGTTGAAATGGGGATTGGAGACTCTAAGTGGTCTTGTGGGCCTAGTGACAAGAAGAGGAAAATGGAGAATAACTTGGCTGGTTCAACAAAAAAATATCATGATGAAAAGAAGCCCAAATATCCCACTTGTAAATGTTGTGGGAAGAAGCATCCTGAGAACTGTCTAAAGGGAACCATGATTTGATTCAAATGTTGAAAGATGGGATATCTAGCCAGGAACTGTGGAAGGGATATGAAAACTCCCTCTATTGTACAATAAGGAAGTTTTAGATCAACGCTCATCCAATGGTGCAGTGTTACAACTACAGAGTATAGGAGTTATGAGAAAACTTTTCCTAATCTGAAGGTTGTTGGATGAAATCAACAACAACCTCTAAGGCAATAATGAGTGACTTATGCTATCACTACTGCTGAGGTGGATCTGAAAAATGATGTGGCGACAGATATTCTAGTTATTCATTCAAGAATAGTGAACTTACTATTTGATTCTAGTTCAATGCATTCTTTCATATCTTTCAATTTTAGTAGAACTATTCAAACACCATCTCAAAATTTGGAGGATAAGTTATCTATCAGAACAACTAATGGAGAAATTATTGCATCCATTGTTTATAACTCCTCCCCGGTTAATGTTTTTGGACTGAACCTCCCAAAAAATCTTGTCATAATTTTTTTAGTGGAGTTTGACACTATCCTAAGAATGTTTTGACTTTCTTTATACAAATCCAATATCAACTGTTTGGAAAGGGAGATCATTCTCCACATCTCGAAGCATGTAAGGAACCATCCATAAAACATTACATAATCAAGAATTAAAAGGATAATTCACATTTAGGATCTTTTCTGGTTAAGAGTTTTAGACAATTAAGCCATAAAAACAACATAACAACTTGAATATTACAAACTGGACACTTCTACTCAGTTTACATTTTTTATAAAATAAATACTCTTGAAAAAAGAAACATGTTGTGTTCCATGTTTTAGATAGATTAAATTTTCCTTGATCCCATCATTGACCTTATTCATCTTTATGTCCTTTGAAAAACATTTCAAAAACATCGGATGACCATAAAAATATTATCAAGGGATACAAAAAAGGAGAAAAACTATTAGTTTTTTAAAACAACAAGTAAACCATGAATACCTTATCATAAGTTATAACTTTCCCCTTTATGAAGTATTAAATACTCTTCCCTGAATAAAAGATCATTGCATACCATTTTGTAACCAAAATATTACCATGAAACCCATAGAAAGCACACATAACATATATAGGTAGCTTGGGACATAAACATACTTAAATGGAATAACCATACGGTCGACTTCCACACATATCAAAAAATGGAATATCTTTTCGGCCGACTTCCATACCCAATACATTGGAGGTTATAACGTAACCACCCATCCTGGTTTATCCTGACACCACCCATCATTTGGTTTATCACCTAACCACCCTTTAAAGTTCAAAGTACCATTATAAATCATAACACATAAAACAATCATGAAAGAAAGATAACATTTCCACATTGGAATCACAATATATCATTTCAATATATTGATGTAGTCAATGCTTTTAAAAAAGTATTTTTAAAACCATTTAAAACATTTAATAAATAGATTTTTGAATCAAAGTGTCCCATACCACTTTTAAAATATTAAAGTTATTAAAATTTAAAAACATTAATGCCCATATAAATAAATCCTAAAAATCATTTTGAAAACACGGACATTAATGAGAAATATTTATAAGAATCATTCTTTAAAACATTTAAAACAATGTTTTAGTTAAAGAGTCCCTTACCACTTGATAAAATACATGAATAAAAATAATTACATAATAGAATTAAACAAAGATTATAATATTATGAGAGTAAATATATTCATGATATAATATGTCAAAGGGTAGTATATACAACATATAAAAGTGAATTGGATCAAAATAACATTTAATTATCAAAGGAATGTAAATTGAGATGAAATCCCTTATAAAGATGGTATCCTTAGATTAAGGATAAATAAATAACATAATTATGTTTTAAAAATATAAATACACTAAATATGATTGGATATTCAGTGTAAAAAAGTCATAGGTCATTCACACATATTCATAGCACGACATAATCTACAATTAGAAGTTTAACCAAAAGAATTGAAATTGGGTTAAGAAGTTCCCATAAAGAAATTCAATAGCCTAACAACGTCACTTTACACTACTAGAAATTTAGGCTATAGCCACAGTTTCACGAACTGTGGCTGGTATTGGTGTGGCTATAGGTCGGATCCTATAGCCACAGTTTTAAACCGTGGCAATATACCTATAGCCACGGTTTCAAACCGTGGCTATATACCTATAGCCACGGTTCCAACCATGGCTATATCCCTAAATCCACGGATCCAACCGTAGCTATATCCCTATAGCCACAGTTTAAAAACTGTGGCTATAGGTTCAGCCCTATAGCCACACCAAAAAAGGCCAGGACACTATGAAGCATGGCTATTGGGATATATCCATGGTTTCAAACCATGGCTATAGGGCTATAGACATGGTTTCAAACCGTGGCTATAGGCCTTTCCACTGCATAAAAAAAAGCCAGCACAGTTCACTGTGATGGCTGTTGGGAGGACACTACCAACTCCCCCCTCCCCCACCCACAGCTCCTTCAGCTTGCACCAGCACCCCCACCCCCTGCTCCTTCACAACTCCCCTGCCCCACCCCCTCCGCGACAGTTG
Organism: Viscum album; assembly: GCA_963277665.1. NCBI lineage: Eukaryota > Viridiplantae > Streptophyta > Magnoliopsida > Santalales > Viscaceae > Viscum > Viscum album. The sequence goes on along the minus strand of CAUJRU010000371.1, from coordinate 715,461 downwards.
CGGGCCACAAGAATTCGGCCCAACTGAATAGAGAAACACCACCCTATTAGTCTACTCTGAAAAAAAGGGATGGCATCAAAGAGATTAGAATGGCTCTGTGGGTAACCCTCAAGAATGCATGTATTTGGGTCAGCCAAAATAGACTGTAAGTTGGTAACATCAAGGCCTCAAACATAATTTTGATCAGCCATAAAGGACCCATATTCTTGGATTATGTTAAGCTTATTATGGTGGTGTCTCTCTTTAATGCATGCATAAATAATTCCAGAGTTTTTACCTCTCCAAAATCCATTTAATTGGATCCCATTCCCGAGAAAATAATTCCTTTTCCAGAAGGCAGACCACCAAATCATTATTCATTGAGATAAAATGAATAAACAGGTCATTATCACAGTAGGACAACAGTTCCGTTTCTAAAAAGATAACATCTGCACAAAACTTATTCGTGTCCTGACGTCACAGAAGTAGGTTCTTTAACAATACTTGAAGATCACGTTGAAGTTCTCTCACCCTGTTATGAAGACCAATCCATATGTTATCATGAACTGGCATAGACTAGGACTCAGAAACCGTGTTGAGAAAACATGGGTCAGAGATCTATATGTGAGAAAAGATGAAGCGATCACCTCTATTAACAGCCTAACAATGGCTCAAAAGAATTAGTGAATGGTCTGAAAGATCACAAGAAAGGTGAAAAAATTAACACTTAGTATGAAATAAATGGCATTCAATTTTTCTAGGTAGCGGTCAAACCTACTCCATGCATGGGGTTCCCCCCTTTGGTTGTTAAACCATGTGAATTGGTCTCAAGAATATACAATGTCAATTTAACCTTTTTGAGTGAGGAATGAAGAAAATTCATCTCTCTCCCTCCATGGTAAAACTCTACCACCTTTCTTTTCAGATGGACGAACTATAACATTGAAGTCACCTCCCATGATACATGGAATTTCCCTAGGATCAATGGAATGAATGTCTCACAAAAGGGATTCTCTAGAAATCATCTCACATTTTTCATAGACATAATTTACAAAGAGTTTTCGGTTATTGACAAATATAATTAAGGTGATTAATTGATCATTGGAACACAAAAGGTCTACATAAATGATATAATGATAGAACATCCAAATATAAATGTTGTTGGGGTCAGCAAGCATGATTTTTTGCACCCTGATCCTATGATCAAACCCCACAATGCGAGAGAAGGTTTGTATAGGATCAAGGTAGAAATGTAACGAATGGATTAGATGATTGAGTTCATGAACAAGGATGATAGTCTTATCCCAGGTGATGAGGCCCTAGGAATTCCAATGCAAGAGAGATGTCATTAATGAAGGGTGGGGGTGCTGGCAAAGAGGAAACTCTACTACAGGATTTGGAATCCTGAAGGATCCTGGACTAAGATATGGTATACGTCCCTCACATGGGGGAGATTCATGAATATAGAGAGATATCTATTTCCAATTCTAGATAATTTGGAGGAGTAATAACGAAAGTGAAAAAAAATTAGATATAAGGGGGAGAAACATGAGGAACCCAGATCAATCACCTAAATGGGGGGGGGGGGGGAGGCAAGGCGATGAGAACCTATATGCCCTTGTGAAAATGGAGCTTTCCACTAGGTGGAGGGAAATTTCTTGGATAAACATTCACATGAGGCCTGAACACCACAAATTAATTGTATGATATAGAATCATAGGGTGGGACACAGTTGAGGAGGAAGGGTAGTGGTGGCTCTGAAGGCCACACATTCAGAAGAGTGGGAAGATCCCTTAGACCAGGTATGTAAGTTTGGGAAAGCAGGACAATAGTAACTAGGGAAGGCACTGTAGGAAGCTGAAGGACCACCGGGGAAACAGCTGGATGTGAATTGGAAGTGGGAGAAAACAAAGACGCACCCTTGTCACGAGGATCCATGGAAAATTTAGGCTGCATTGAAGGGATATGAAGAGTATAAACACCACTCTGGGGGCCTAAGGACCAACATGAAAGTGTTTTCACAGATATGCTAATTGTCCTTGCAATAGGAAGTGGGAGATGAAATGCATTAAGAATTGATGGAAGAGCTTTTTCCAAAAAGAGAAAGTCCCTGCCATGAGAAGGATGCAGTTAGGGAAGGGTTGGAGAGATCCAAATCCACACAGATCTGGGAAGAGGAAGCATCAAGAACCTAATAAATGTGCTTGTCCACAAAAAAATATTCAACCACATCACTGATAAAATGATGGAAATCCAAGTTATGAAAGGGCAAGGGGAGGCCCAGGAGAAGGAACCACACCGCAACCTAGAAGAATCTGCAACCCTTTTGAACCTGCCCCTACCTCCTGCCCCCTGCCCCTGGCCTGCAGACCTGACCCCTGACCCTGCCCCCCCACCCTTCCCCCATGCCCCTTCCACCTCCCCCTACCCCCTACCCCTGCCCCCTACCCCCTGCCCTGCAGACCTGCCCCCTGCCCCTGCCCCGTGCCCCCTAACCCCTGCTCGGAAGACCTCCCCCTGCCCCCTGCCCCCTGCCCTGCAGACCTTCCCCCTGCCCCCTGCCCCCTGCCCCCTGCCCCCTACCCCCTGCCCCTGCCCCCTGGCCCCCTGCCCTGCAGACCTGCCCCTGCCCTGCAGACATGCCACCTGCCCCCTGCCCATGCCCCCTACCCCCTTCCCCCTGCCCTGTAGACCTGCCCCCTGCCCCCCTACACGGCAGACCTCCCCCCTACCCCATGCCCCCTGCCCCTGCCCCCCGCCCCATGCCACCTTTTCCCCTACCCTGCAGACCTGCCCCCTGTCCCCTTGCCCCCAGCCCCCTGCCCTATAGACCTGCCCCCTGCCTTTGCCCTGCAGACCAGCCCCTGCCCTGCAGACCTGCCCCCTGCCCCTGCCCCCTGCCCTGTATACCTGCCCCGTGCCCCCTGCCCCCTGCTTGGCAGACCTCCCCCTACCCCTGCCCCCTGCCCCGGGCCCCTACCCTGCTGACCTTCCCCCTACCCCCCTGCACCCTACCCCTGCCATGCAGACCTGCCCCCTACCCCTGCCCCCTGCCCTGCAGACCTTCCCCCTGCCCCCCTTCTCGGCAGACCTCCCCCTACCCCCTCCCCCTGCCCCTACCCCCTGCCCCCTGCACACTGCCCCTACCCCCTGCCCCCTGCCCCCTGCCCCCAGCTACTCTTATTTTCCTAAAAACATGTAATGATTCAACGGTAACTTCTTGATTTAAGATCACTATTGTATTTTAATTTAGTGTGGTCACTATAATGGAGCATGCTCATCTAAGAATGTGTTAAAAACAAATGGATAATGAAGACTAATTATGATGAAAAATGGAAGAAAACTTCCTTTGGAAAATTTTTAAAAAATGATGTTGGAAACACTATTCCCAAGAAGATTTTAAAGAAGGAAAATCATACATCCTTGGGTAATAAACCTAAGAAGTCTAAGCCAAGTGCTAAATATAAAAGGATTAGTTCTTCGATCATGGAAGAAGGATAAAAACATGGATTCATGCCAACAAGCCTTGCTTGTATGTGAAAATAGAGGCAAGAAATAGCATAATGGACGATTTGTCCAAGGAGAATACAAATGAAGGTGGAAGGGGGTTGGTGTGGGCTGGATGTGGCTAGAGTAGGGCCAAATCGTACTGTGACCGTGGCATGACCACGGCGTGACCGCGGTGCGACCGAGGCATGACCGTGGTGTGTTGGCCCGGTCCAGCGACATCTGCGGGGCAGCATCTTCCGGCCAGGAGCGAAGGGAGAGGGAGGAGGCTGGAATGATGGTGGAAGGGGGATGGTTGCAGGTGTTGGGGGACGGTGCGGGCTGATTCGAAGGTGGCATGGGGGGGGGGGGGGGGCTGTTGCAGGCTGGAATGTTGGTGGCAGTGGGTAGAAACGAGGGTGGAATGGGGGTGGTGTGTGCTGGATGTGGCTGGAGCAGGGAAAAATCATGACATTACCACAGCGTTACTGCTGCGTGACCGTGGTGGGACCGCGGCGTGACCGCGACGAGAACGGGGCATGACCGCGGTGTGACTGCGGTGTGACCGCGGCGTGACCGCGGTGTGACCGCGATGTGTTGGCCCGGTCCATTGACATCCGGGGGGCAACATCTTCCGGCCAGGAGTGAATGGAGCGAGAGGAGGTGGGGAAATTGAATTGCGAAAACCAAAAACATGATAATATATGGTATTATACGAAAAATTCCTATCAAATTAACTACACTAATAAAAAAACATACTAATATGAATATAACTAAATCAAACAACATCATGCCAATTTGAGTAAAGTGGAACCAAACAAAATGGTTTTGAAAAAGATAAAACTGAACCAAACTGAAAATAATGTAACCAAAATGACTAAAACCAATCAAAAATGACTTCAATAAAGCATAATTGAGCATGAAAAAAATGAAACCAATGAAACATACCTGATTGGATCTAAAATTAATTTAATTGAACTGAATAGCCCCAAATCGAACAAAATGATCCTATTAAAATTGACATAAACCAAAAATATTGAAACCAATAAAAAACCTTAACAAACCTAACCTGGCCCAAACTGAACCAAGGAGCCAGGCCTTGTGATGAACTTTTAGAAGGCCACATGCCCACATGTTGAGAGGATATCCCAATCATGTGGTGCTTCACTGGCCTCAACAAGATCCAAAATGCACTGCAAAAACATAGGGAACCCAAAAATCACAAAAACCCAAATTAAAATTGATCCAAAGAATAAAAATAGAAGAATCCTTACCTGAATCTGATGTTGAACTCACTGCCTTCTATGGTGGTGGGTAGAATCAACCTCATCATAAGTAACCACCTATAGAATCTGCAACCCATGTGAACCTGCTCCTGCCCCTGCCCTGCAGACCTGACCTTGCCCCCTCCACCCTGCCCCATGCCCCCTGTCCCCTCCACCTCCCCCCTCCCCCACCCCCACCCCCCGCCCCCGACCCCTTCCCCCTGCCCCCCCCACCCTACCCCCCTGCCCCCCTGCCCACCTTCCCTGCAGACCTGCCCCTGTCCCCTACCCCCTTTCCCCTGCCCCCTGCCCCCTGCCCCCTGCCCCCTGCCCCTGCCCCTTTTCCTTCCCTGCAGACCTGCCCCCTACCCTGCAGACCTACCCTCTACCCTGCAGACCTGCCCCTTGCCCCCTGAAATCAACAATTCTATTACGTAACACCGATTGAAAAAAATGTGAGCAAAAACATGAAGAACTAGACAACAAGAGAACTAGATGAATTAAAAATAAATTTTGGAAATTATTGAATGCATGATTGAAAGTGTTGTCCAGACTAAAAATATCTTCTAACTTCTTCAGATCATTTATCAAAAAATAAAAAACTCAACAATATAATGCAGATTTTGAATAGCTGCACCATATAAATCAATAATAACATAAATTTATGTTTAGAATCCATCTAAAAATAGATTATAATAGTTTAAATTAAATAAAATTTTATAACAAGACTTATAATGTTATATTTAAAAAAAAAATATTATATAACAAATTCATAACATAATACATAACATATTCATAACATAATACATAACATATTCAAAACAGATTTAGAATAAATGATATATACATAAGGAAAGACAATCATGACCATGTCTAAATTAAAAATAATACATCATACAAGTGATCATTTCTGATTTTCATGTTCATTGTATAAAAAAACCAAATAGAACCTCAATCATTGATCGTTGGGCCACCTGTGATTACAAGGCTAATGGTCCCTGAGCATAAGGAAATGAATACAAAAAAATAGCTAATCACAAAGAATGAAATGGTGGTAATAAATATATATTTTAATGTCAATATAATGGGATAAATATCATTCTGTTAAGGACGAATTTGAGAAAATCTAATTTGAGGTGTGAAGGACTCATCACCGATGGGTGAAAACTCTCTAGTTAAATTCATACCATATAATCTATATAGGTTTGTAAGCACACTTAAATAAAAAAGCGCAATGTGGAAGAAAATTCAATTTACTTTAATATATATATAGAAAAATATAATAATTACAGTGAAAAGATATGAAAACATACCTGGCATCAAATTAGTCGAGGGATGGAGAAGCCATGAATGGAGGACGCGAATGGAGGAACCTCGAATTGATAAGCCATCAATGGAGGATGCAAATGGAAGCCGATGAGGGATGGTGGAATCATGAAGGAGAAGCCGGTGAGGATCAGACAAGGGAGAAATTGGTCAGGTGAGGATCGAATGAGGGAGAAATTGGTCGGGTGAGGATCAGACGAGGGAGAAATGGTCGGGCAAGGTTCAGAGGAGATGGGTTTTGAAGGAAGATCGGTGGAGAAGGGTTTCTAGGGAGGGATTGGGTGACTGAGTGGGAGAGGAAAATCCCGAGTGAGGATAAAAATTGATGGAAGCGAGTTGTCACAGGGGATGATCTCACGTGGGTATATCTATTGGTGTGTGGTGATGCAAAAGTAATAAACCTCACATTTTTGTGCTCAATGAGCCCATCATCAACCAAATAAAGTTTATTATAAGTAATGTGACTTCTATAAATATGAAATGAAGAAACAAAATAAAAATAAAATTTAATAACCTGTCCATATGCAATCATGCAACTATTGTAGCCTCCCATGCAATTATCCACCATCGGAAAACCAACCACCTGAAATAGATTCTCTTACCAAAGTAGTTCAAGATTGAGTCTGAGATACCTAAAATAACAATTAAAAATTGCAATGAATAAATGAAAAATATAAATGTTCAGTTTATTTTTATACAAATATATGCCTAACTAACATGTTTATCAGCTATAGTGACAAGATGAAATGTGATTATGGATGTCATTGAGTAGATAATTCAGAGGCATTGAGAGGACATATTCTAATTATAACCTAAAACACACATCCATCCAGGGATTGGGTTGTCTTGCATCCCATCCCACCTAGGTGCAATTATAGAATAAGGCCATAAGTCTGCTGCAAGGAAAGAGGGAAATGTACATAAAATTAGTTCCAAAAACCATCTTGTAAAATAGGGTAATGTGTATACTGAATAAGAGCTCAAAAAAACTATTCCATATAATGTACTGGTATGTCAATATTTGACTAACCTACTTTAACCATTTATCATAACAAGAACATATACACACATACACCTTATATCTTTCTCATGACATATCAATGATTTATCATGCTTCAAGTATAAAACTAGTATACCAATCGTCATTCTTATTAACATAGAAATTTGGACATTCATCTCAATGATATACTAGACATCATATCAACATGGTAAAAATCATGCACATTCCGAGAATTCCATAACATTAATTCTAAACAAATATAATATCTACAAGTTAAACATGGGGAGTAATCATTATTAGGGAGTTGCAAATACCAAACATAATCTATAAATTTGATCATCATTCAATATTCTATTTCAAATTTTCCAAACAAGAAGATGAATATATCAATAAGGTTCTATGTTTTCACTAGGGATAACTATGATACATAATGTATGTTCAAAAGTGCTTAGAAATTTGAGGAGGGCGTGCTAACATCCTCCACTATGTGAAGTCGAATACCTAAAGAGTGATAGTATAATTTTTCTTCAAAACTTCAATTGTTAGTTCTCAGAAAAATGACCAGAGAAATCAATGTCTCTAGACATGAATCAAACATTAAATCCAATAAAACAACACTCATCAATATCATTCAATCTATATGTTTGACCATCGTGTTCTTCGTGTTGTAGGATTAATTTATTCACAATATAATCATGTTGATGTTATTTGTAAAATAATTCTGAATGATCTGAATTTATACACACATTTATAATAAATAACATCAAAACATATCTCAATGAAGACCACTGCACCCTAAAAAAGTTCTAGGAACCCAAAAATAACAAAAACTGTAATTAAAGCTGGGATAAAAGAAAAGGCAAATGCAAACCAACCTCAAAACAGTGGTGCACAATCCAAAACAGTCCTATTTGCTTTGAATTTTGTGGAAAATGCTGAAACACACCCTAAGATGACCCGAGAGACTCATTGCTTGCCATAACAATGGAAAAAATAAAAAGAATATAGTTAACCCATGAACAAGGTTTTGGCCGAACAAAATAGGGTGATGGGGAGAATAGAAATCAGACAAAAGAGGAAGAATAATGTAAGAGGATAGCTTGCCTAGAAACTCTGACCAAGAAACCGGAATAAATCTGGTGAAATAAAAGAACGAAGAGGACTTGTGAGGGGGATGGTGGCGCACATGACTAGATAGGAGAGGGGAGAGATGGTCGTGTGAGACGAGAATTGGAGATTTGGTAGGGAGGAGGTGATGAGAACTAGAAATTTGGAGGGAGGAGGAGGAGGATGGAGGAACCGAAGCCGGCGAGGATGAGCGATAGAGGACAGCACCGAGGGAGACAGAGGAAAGCCATAGGGGAAGAGAGGAGGGCGGGGTGAGAGAGGTCGTTGGGGAAGAGTAGAGGCCGTTGGGGGAGGAGGGTGCGACGGTGAGAGCATCACGTATCAGGGATGGAGGAGGAGCCCAAATGGAATCGAAAAAAATGATACGCATATGGAGGCGAAGCCTGATTGAAATCGGAAAAATAAATGAATGGAATTGTGTAGCCACAGATTAAAAAATAAATCGTGGCTATAAACTAGCTATAGCCACGGACCTATAAAATTGTGGCTATTGGTCCGTGGCTATAACTTAAATTCATAGTAGTGTTAAAATTCATAATATGAGTTCATGATAGAGAAAATGGTATCTCATCACTTGGACATAAAATTTATAGAAATAAGGATATATAAAAACATATCCAAACATAAGAAGATGTAGATTAAAAGACATAACAAAAAGAAGTCTTTTAAAAAGAGGAGGTTGAAAGGTTCCCTTACGGATTTGGTAACATATGAAACATACACCCAATGAAAGTAGGATCATGCAATGAATATGTAAATACCCATAATGTAAATTATATTACGTAGATAATACAGTCATGGGAATTTCATACACCACACAAAATTAAATAGTTGCAAATATAGCATGAATCTTATGGGAATAAAAAGTGAGATGAGAAACCCTTACCACGTTTTAATCAATCAAGTCTAATTATAAAAAGATAATAACCACCAAATTAACCAAATAATACCATTTATATAAATTTAATAATGATAATATATATCAATTGTCAGTACACAATACACCACATGCAATAAATAAGTGGCGAACAATGGAAATCTCCCGGAATTAAAAGTGAGATAAGAAACTCTTTACCTCAAGTCTGACTTGTCTTTAATGTTCCTTGTTCTTCCTCAATAATAAAAATAAGTTAATTTTTAATTGATTAAGAAAATTATTAAAGTTTATTAGTTCTTTTATATCACTTATTAACTTTCTATAAAAATTAGATAATTATTTCAGTTCATATCAGACATTTTTTTGTTGTTCGAAACCTAAGTAAAAAATGATCTTGTTAGAATTACAAATTGTCCATGTGGTAAAAAGTATATTATCTCTAGAATAATATTCAAGGTTTAAATATCATATAAATCAGATTTATTCAGTATATATATGTATTTATAAAAGTATATAACATTTGGGGATAAGAAATGAAATGCACTGTTCATGGAGGCGGTAAGTCGTACATACGCATGAACGCTACATTCATTTCTATTTATTATTTTAATGAATTGAAAAATTAATTATAAATCATTGTATTATCATTACAGTGTAATATCATATAAAATTTCATTAAATCTATCCTTTATACGTCCCACGTATGGCATGAATGAGTCATATCACTTTGAGAGGGTGGTAGTCCGCATTTCCTTAAATGAAATTATCATATTTACCCATTATGGAAACCTTAAAGGTATGATATAAATAAAAAAAACAGAAGTAAAGAGACAATATTAATATAATATATGTCACATATAAGTACAGTTCAATCATAAGGGCCACCATTAGAGGCGGTAGGAGATATTTGAACAATCATCATTTCGTGAGGCAGTAGTTCAACATCCACAAGAACAGCTTATTCATATCCATTAAATGGAGGTGTGTGGAAGTGTAGTTAGATTACATCTCATAAAAACAACCTAGAATATTGAGGATACTCGTTTTTCTATAAAATAAATTAATTAAGAGAGTTTATGGGGTTGGAGAAGTAAAATAAAATAAAAGAACTTAAGAGAAGACGTTACCTATAAATCGAGTAACTACATTTGGACTGAACCAAAGGGTTACCTGAATTTCCTTCTGCCTATGGTAAGGCTTATAAGAGGAAGATAGGTATGTAGGAAGATTAATTGGTAAGTGTTTGGATGATCTAGGGGGCTTTATATGTGTAAGGAATGGGTTGAAGTGGTGTTTATTTATAAGGGGGAGGATGAGATCTTTGGGAATGTTTGAAAATATTATTTTATTATATAATGCATTTCAGTTTATAAATGTCCAAAACTAATTAAATTCATATATAATATGACTATTTTTCGAAATAAAATCATTAAATATTTATCGGAAAGGTTTTGGATATTTTTTAAATTTTTGTAAGCTTATTTATTTAAATCATTTATTAATTAGGTAAACACTACATCATTATTGTGTCCTAATAAATTATATTTATTTGATGTCTAAAAATTATAAAAAAAATAACATGATGTATGATATCTATTTATATTTACAAATAATATTTTTATTTGAATAGATAAATTATATAACCCCATGTAAAAATTCATTTACTGAAGACACATGTTTAAGTCATTTTTGTTTTTACTTTAAATTAATTAATATAAAGTGTCATTATCATTCTTAAGTTGCTCCATGTGGTCCCAAAATCAACCCAAGGATGCCCATGGTTTGATATGTATCAGCCAATAGGATTATTACAGATTTTTGGATAATTTAATATTATTAGAATATTATGTTTTCGCCCTTATTTACCAGATTTACCCTTTAAGGATGGTAAATAAAATATTTACTAGGGTAAATATTCATAATGTCTAAAAATAAAAGTTACCTATTTACACATTTGGACCTAATGATTCCAAATATGGAATTTATTTTTCCTAATTCAAAACATAGATATGGAAAAAATTAATTTGAAATTAATACCCATTGACAAAACAAAATACATTTTTTAAGAAATAATAACTTTCAAAAGATTGACACTTCTTTATGTCCAATTTCAAAGTGAAATTGCTTCCAATGACCAAAATTGTTTTAAATGGTTAAAATATAATCATGTTAAACTTTAAAACCATTTAAAAATATAATATAACCATATAAATAAATTAGATTAAAAGGAATTTTGGAATTAAAATACAGTATTTTTCACTATTCATAAAAAATGAACCTTATCAGAAAAATACCAAAAATTTACCCAAACAAAATTTTGATGTTCTGATTCCAAAGCAGAATTAATTTTTTCAAAAAAAAAATATATAACTAATAAAAACTATATTTAAAAAGTGTTCTCTATTAAAAGGCGGTAAATCAACCTTTTAAAGAATATTAGAGTATTTATGTTTAAAATTGGATTCATTCACATTTTATGCCTCTAAAATTTATTGGATAAATGTAAAACATTAAGAAAAAATATATAATAACATTGTAGTTTGTTATATTCATTACCAAAAATACAATAGCTAGGCATTTACTACCATTTAAATTAATATTATTATTATATTATTTTTTGGTATAACTGAATGTTGTGTGCAATATAAGTTTTCAAAGAAACGCATTATTGCATATCAGATACACCATCAAACATAGAATCACCTTTAAAGTAAAATTAATATTTAACTTAAAAATATTATTAAATATGTAAAATATCATATTCTTTATTTACCTATGATGTTATATCCTTCCCCCCTTTTGGAAATTGTGTCCTCACAATTTTCAAATTGGGATTTTAAACTTCATTGAAATTACCACATCAGAAAAATTGTAACTAAAAATATCACTTTAAAAGAAGGAAAGATATATACAAAGGTCACCTGAGATTACCCATACTAGGATTCCATGAAAACATGGATATGGAGGTGAAAATAAGTGTCAATTTATGATGGGGAGTGATAGAAAACATGATTAGGAGAAAGTTAACCACAAGAAAATCTCAAACATGTGATGGGTTAAATGGTCATTGATTACCCAATATGAAACTTTATCTTACAACATTTTTTTAAGATACTTTTCATAAATGTAAAGAATTTATTTATGAGCTTAACTAATAATATAAGGAGACATACTTATTTTTTCATGTAGACTTTCATCCTTTACTAAATTCCTTCCACAAACGCATCTATTCTCGAAATGAAAACTATTCCAGATGACTTGGTCACACCTGATGTGCTAGAATCAACTTATATAGTATCACATAATCTAAAAAATATGAACTATATATCCCCCCATATTTAACATCAACCAAAACCAAAAAGGTTAGTACAATATCAGATTATCCCCAAAAAGTATAATCATTTATAAAAAGAAATACTACTCTTAATTTCCAAAATTGAACAATAAATACCCAAAGTTTAACAAAGATAATTAAATATACAGTTGTCCACAAAATCCTTCAATATAATACAAACTAATATTGAAACCCAAATCTCAGAAGGATTTAATCACATAATCATCCAAAGTAAATCTTAAAATGAATCTCCAAATAACATAGACTATTCTTAAATTCTCATACTGAAAAGTAATTAACCTAATCACATATTCTCTATGATAGGTTAATCATTTCATTAAATAACCCAAAAATCTTATTTGTCTACAATAAAAACATAGATTTATCCAAAATAAAAATCCAACTTTACTTCTCAATTTAAATCCCAAAGTATTATATTTTCCATAGGCATATAGTGTTTCCCAAAAATAGAGAACATCTTCCAAAATAACCTTAATCACTTAATCACCAAATCATTTCCTGTATTAAGGATATATATTTGATAAAACATATGTTCCCAAAATCAACTTATTCTTGATCCATAAAATAATTTAACTAAAAAGAATAAGTCATACTAACTAGGGACTTCATACAGGCTAGTGGTAGGAAATGAACCCTTGTCACCCTTCAGTTGTGTGTTTGATTCATGAGGCCTTGCCGAACGTGATGGGTTGTCACCCATCTTACAGGTTGTCTTTTTTATAAAACTCAAAAATAAACCTAACATGTTTTAGCCTCAAAGGTTTTTTTATACCTTTCATTTTAATCCCAATACATTAAGAACTCAATATATTATATATTCTAATTTTTTTCACCTCCATATGATAATATAAAACTACTCCCAAAAGAAAGAACATCATACCTTGATCATAGTGTCCATATAGTTTCATCATCATCTTGTTCACGTTGGTATAAGATCCATTCATTGCAACAATGATTTAGAGATCCTTCAAAATCATCTTCTTCCTTAATCCAAATACAACTTGTACAACATGGGTCATATGGATGTTCACATAAAAAACTATTTTTGGAAAATAATCATGTATGACATATAATTTCAAAATATCTGATAAAAAATGATTTTTATAAAATTTTCAGATCTAGTTTGAGTTGAAAAATTCAATCAATGGTCCTTTTAAAATACCATAAGTATATTCTAAGAGACTATCACTAGTACAAAAACATTTTTTTACGTCACCATTTTTCACGTCAGTTTTTTAGAACCGACGTGAAAATATCTAAAAAACGATTTTTCACGTCGGTTATATAAGAACCGACGTTAAAAATCAATTTTATTTAATTTTTCACGTCGGTTATTATATAACCGACGTTAAAAATCAATGTACATCACTTTTCCACATCGGTTATTAAATAACCGACGTGAAAAATCCTTTTCCAGGAAAATATATTAAAAATTTTACTTATTTTTCACGTCGGTTATTCAATAACTGACGTGAAAAATCAATTTTCGTGACTTTTTCACGTCGGTTATTTAATAACCGACGTTAAAAGGTATTTTTCACGTCTGTTATTTCATAACCGACGTGAAAAATCTTTACAAAAATTTAGTTCATTTCTCAAGCTTTAATTTGACTGGTCACGGAGCTCAAACGGAGTTACGGATTAAAAGTTATGGCCTTCAGAAGTTGATCATCTCTAAACGATGTCTTAAGGATGTCCAACTCCTGAAGGCCATAACTTTTAATCCGTAACTCCGTTTGAGCTCTGTGACCTGTCAAATTAAATCTTGAGAAATTAACTACATTTTTGTAAACATTTTTCACGTCGGTTATGAAATAACCGACGTGAAAAATAACTTTTAACGTCAGTTATTAAATAGCCGACCTGGAAAAGTCTCAAAAATTGATTTTTCACGTCGGTTATTTAATAACTGACGTGAAAAATGTTTACAAAATGTAGTTAATTTCTAGAGCTTTAATTTGACAGGTCACGGAGCTCAAACGGAGTTACGGATTAAAAGTTATGGCCTTCAGAAGTTGATCACCTCTAAACGATGTCTTAAGGATGTCAAACTTCGGAAGGCCATAACTTTTAATCCGAAACTCCGTTTGAGCTCCGTGACCTGTCAAATTAAAGCTTGAGAAATGAAATACCTTTTTGTAAATACTTTTCACGTCGGTTATGAAATAACCGACGTGAAAGATAAATGAAGATTTTAATATCTTTTCACGTCGGTTATCATAAAACCGACGTGAATGAAAATTTTAATATCCCGCGAACGCGAAATTTCAATTTTTTTACATCGCGACATCGAAATTTTGAATTGCCGCCTAAAATTTTTAATACCGTGTTTTCTCATAGAATATCAATTATATGTTTCCATTATACACCCATCTTAATTTTACGATCATTTATTTCAACCATTATCGTTCCCCCAAATCTACTCTTTTTCTCTCAAACGCGAATCAATTATTTCTTCTTTCCGCGATCTCGTCAAGGTATATTTAATCATGCATCCATGGTTTATGGTTTTTATGATTTTTTTCTTAAATGACATACCATTTTATGATTATTTCATTCAACCATCATCGTTCCACCGAATCAACTTGTTTTATCTTCAACGTGAATCAACAATTTCTTATTTCCGCGACCTCATCAAGGTATTTGTAATTATTTTCCCATGATTTATATTTTCTATGAGTAGTTTTCTTAATTGATATACCATTTAACGATTGTTAATTTATTATAATGATGGATGATTCCTTATATCACGATAAAACTACAAATCCTCCTACAGATTCAAAAATTCTTTCTAATATGAAGCTACGGTTGGCTCATTCAATCTTTCTTCGAAAAAAATATCAAACTTCTGATGGTCATAACTTTTGATCCGTAAATCCGTTTGAGCTCTATGACCTATCAAATGAAAGCTTAGAAAATTTTCTACAATATTGTAAACAGTTTTTACGTCGGTTATTTAATAACCGACGTTAAAAATAACTTTTAACGTCGGTTATTAAATAACCGACGTAAAAAATGACTTATAACGTCGGTTTTTTCAAAAACCGACGTAAAAAATGGCTTCTTATCGCCATTTCCAGAATGTATTTCACGTCGGTTTTTTAAAAACCGACGTTAAAAACTATATTACCCCATTTTTTACGTCGGTTATTAAATAACCGACGTAAAAAAATCATATTTTTAACGTCGCTCGCAATAACGTCGACTAAAAACCGACGTTAAAAAGCAAAAAAAACCGACGTAAAAAATGGTTTTTGTACTAGTGTATATTGTAAAAGAAAATATAAATAGGTTGCGCAAGGGTCTCCTTCTTTAGCACCTTTTGTAAAATCATAATATGCTTCAAAATCATGAGATGAGGTAAAATATTTGAAAATTACTTGATAGTATTTACATTTCTTGAAAATATGAGAATGTTGAGAAAATAGGACTTGATT
Source organism: Viscum album (assembly GCA_963277665.1). Classification (NCBI taxonomy): domain Eukaryota; kingdom Viridiplantae; phylum Streptophyta; class Magnoliopsida; order Santalales; family Viscaceae; genus Viscum; species Viscum album. The sequence continues at coordinate 699,608 of CAUJRU010000371.1, read as the reverse complement.
AAATACAACCCATGATCCACGGTGATATTGAGGTATAGTGGAGGGGTTTGATTTCTCAAAAAGTGCTTTTAAGTGAGTTGTATGCTAAAAAATGTTCACAATCATCTGAATATGACTTTGCAATAATTATTGCAAGCATGTCATCAGGAAGAGATAGAAATCACATTTGAGATCCTCCTCCTTCTATTTTTAATAGACATTCCTTGATCTAAAAAGATATAAAACATGGATTTAACTAAAATAATAGGCATAGGGAATAAACACGTGTTTAAAGAAAACTTATAATCCCTAAAGATGTCTAAACTGACCTCTGATTCCAACTATAAGGACCCATCCCTAAAACATTACATAATATTTTATTAAAAGGATAATTCACATTTAAGATCTTTTTAGGTTTTGAGTTTTAGAGAATTAGGCCATAATTATTACATAAAAACTTGAATATTACAAAGTAGACACTTCTACTCAGTTTCTATTTTTTCTTAAAATAAAAACTCTTGAAAAAAGAAACATTTCTAGTTCCATGTTTTAGACCACATGAATTGTCCTTGATCCCATCACTGACCCTATTTATCTTTATGTCCTGTGAAAAACATTTCTAAAACATGGGATAAGCATAAAAATATTAGTAAGGTATACACAAAGAATGAAAACTATTAGTTTTTCAAAATAACAAGTAAACCATGAATACCTTATCATAAGTAATAATTTTCACCTTAATGAAGTAGTAAATACTCTTTATTTAATAAAAGATCATTCCTCACCATTTTGTAACCAAAATATTACCATAAAACCCATAGAAAGAAGACAGAACATATATAGGTAAACTGGAAATAAAAAATTAAATGGAATAACTATACGATCGACTTCCACACATATCACTAAATGGAATAGCCATACGCCTGACTTCTATACCCAATGCATTGGAGGTTATAACATAACCACCCGTCCTAGTTTATCACAACACCACCCATCATTTGGTTTATCACATAACCACCCTTTAAACTTACAAGTACCATTATAAATCATAACACATAAAACAAGCATGAAGTAAAGATAAAATTTCCACATTACAATCACAATATATCATTTCAAGATATTGACATGGTCGATGCTTTTTCAAAAAATATTTACAAAACCATTTAAAACATTTAATAAAGTGATTTTTGAATCAAAGTTTCCCATACCACTTTGATACTTTTAAAGTTATTAACATTTTAAAACATTAATGTCTATATAAATAAATCCTAAAAACCATTTTGAAAACTTGTACATTAATGAGAAATAATTAGAATAATAATTATTTAAAACATTTAAAACAATTTTTTTTCTTAAAGAGTCCCTTACCAATTGATAAAATACTTGAATAAAAATAATTACATAATAACATTAAATAAAGATTATAATATCATTAGAGTAAAATTATTCATGATATAATTTGTCAAAGGGCAGTATATACACCATATAAAAGTGAATTGTCTCAAAAAAACAATGAAGTAACAATTGAATGTAAATTTAGACGAAATCCCTTATAATAATAGTATCTTCAGATTAAGGATAAATCAATTACATAATTATGTGTGAAACATATAAATACCCTCACTATGATTAGATATTCAGTGTAAAACAATCAGATCTCATTCACACAAATTCATAGCATGACATAATCAACAAGTATAAGTTTAACCCAAAGAATTGAAATTGGGTTAAGAAGTTCCCTTACAGAAATTTGACATACTAACGACATCACATTAAAATCCAGAAAATGATTTTATGAGAAAGAAAAAGGTATTTAATCACTTGGAAATAATATTTATAGCAATAAGGATATATAAGAACATATTCTAACATAATAAGATTTAAATTAAAAGACATAACAAAAAGAAGTCTTTTAAAAAGAGGAGGGTGAAAGGTTCCCTTACCGATTTGGTAACTTACGAAACATACACCCAATGAAGGATTGATCATAAAATAAAGATTTAAATACCCATAAATTAATTTATATTATGAAACTAATACAATAATGGGTATTATATACACCACACAAAAGTAAATAGTGGAATATATAGCATGAATATCATGGGAATAAAAAGTGAGATGAAAGCCCCTTAACACGTTGTAATCAATCGAGTCATATGACCAAAACTTAATAAACACTGAATGAATCACATAATACCATGAATATAAATATAATAATGATAATATATATCAAATTTCAGTACACAATACACCCCATGAAATAAATAAGTGGCAAACAATGGAAATCTCACAGAATTAAAAGTGAGATAAGAAACTCCTTACCTCAAGTTTGACTTGGTCTTTTATGTTTCTTTTTCTTCTTGAATAATAAAATTATGTTAATTTAAAATTTATTAAGAACATTTTTAAAGTTTATTATTTCTTTTATATCACTTATTACCTTTCTATAACAATTATATAATTACACGAGTTGATATCGGACATTTGTTTGATGTTCGGAACCAGAGTAAAAAAATGAACTTGTTAGAATTACAAATTGTCAATGTGTCCAAAAGTATATTATCTACAGAATCATATTCAAGATTTAAATATCATATATATCATATATATTCATTATATATATGTATTTATAATAGTAAATAACATTTGAAGATAAGAAATGAAATGCACCTTTCATGGATATGGTAAGTCGTACGTACGCATGAATGCTACTTTCATTTCTATTTAATATTTTAATGAATTTAAAAATTAATGATAAATATATGGATTATAATTCCATTTTAATATAATATATAATTTCATTAACTCTATCTTTTATACATCCCACACATGGCATGAACGAGTTATATCACTTTGAGAGGGCTGTAGTCTGCACTTCCTTAAATGAAATTATCTTATTTACCCATTATGGAAACCATAAAGGTATTCTAGAAATGGAAAGTAGAGAAGTAAATAGAAAATATAAATATAATATATATCACATATAAATATTTTTCCATCATAATGTCCACCATGATAGGCGGCGGGAGATATTCGAACCATCATTATTTCGTGAGACAGTAATTCACCTTCCAAAGAAACAATATGTTCGAGTCCATTTGATGGAGGTGTGTGGAAGTGTAGTTCTAATACCTATCAAAAAAAACCTAGTATATTTAGAATAATTTTGTTTCTATAAATTAAATTAATAAAGTGAGTTTATGTGGTTGGAGAAGTAAAATAAAAGAAAGGAACTTAAGAGAAGATGTTACCTTTAAATCGGGTAACTCCCTTTGGTTTGAACCAAAAGGCTTACTTAAATTGCCTTCGGATTATGGTAATTCTTATAGTATGAAGAGAGGTATGTATGGAGATTCATTTGGTAGATGTTTAATGAGTCAAGGTGCTTCAGAAGTGAGAGTAATGGGTTAGAATTGGTGTCCTTTTATAAGGGGGAGGAGGGGCTCTTTAAAAAAGTTTGAAAATATTATTTTATTATATAATGATTTTGGGATTCTAAATGTCCAAAAGTCATTAAAGTAAAAGATAAGATGATACTTATTCGAAATAAAACCATCCAATAAAAAAGGGACTGGTTTTGGATATTGGTTTAATTTTTAGAATCTTATTTATTTATATCATTCATTAATGAGGTAAACACTACATCATTATTGTGTCATAAATAATTATAATTATTTGATGTCTAAAAATTATAAAACAAATATCATGATGTGTGAAATATTTTTATCTTTTAAAATAATATTTATATCCAAATAGATAAATTATACAACCTCATATAAAATTTATTTACTAAAAGATATATGTTTAAGACATTGTTGTCTTTACTTTAAATTAATTAATATAAACTGTCATTATCACTATAAAGTGGCTCCATGGGGTCCCAAAATCGACCCAAGGATGACCATGGTAGGACATGTATAAGAAAATATGATTAAAACACAAGTCAAGATAATTTAATATTATTATAATATTATGTTTTAACCCTTATTTACTAGATTTACCCTTTAACCATTGTAAATAAAATATTTACTTGAGTAAATATTCAAAATGTATAAAAATAAAAGTTAACTATTTACTCAATTTGGACCTCATGATTCCAAATATGGAATCCATTTTTACAAATTCAAAACACATAAGTGGCAGAAATCAATTTAAAATTAATTCTCATTATAAAAAAAATGTGTTTTTAAGAAATAATAACATTCAAAAGATTAACACTTGTTTATGTCCAATTTCATAGTGAAATTACATCCAATGAACAAAATTGGATTAAATGTTATAAATATAATCTAATTACACTTTAGACCCATTTAAAAAGATAATCTAACCATATAAATAAATTATATTAAAAGTCAGTAATGAATTAAAATACAGTATTTTTCACTATTCATAAAAAATGGACATTATCAGAAAAATACAAATAATTTACCCAAAGTAAATTTTGATATTCAGATTCTAAATAAAAATTTTATTTTTGTCAAATAGAATATATAAAAGTGACAAAAACTATATTTAAAAAGGGTTCTCCATTAAAAGGCTATAAATCCACCTTTTAAATAATATTAGAGTATTTATGTTTAAAATTGGATTCATTAACATTTTAAGCCTCTAAAATTTATTGGATAAATGTAAAAACATTTAACAAATATATATAATCTTATTTTAGTCCATTCTATTCAATCTCTCCAATACTAAGTCTTGGCGTTAACTTCCATTTAAATTAATAATATTATTATATTATTTTTGGTATAACTCAATGTTGTGTGAAACGTAAGTTTTCAAAGAAACATGCTATTGTGTATCAGGTACACCATAGGACATAACATCCCCTTTGAAGTAAAATTAATTTTTAATTTACAAATATTAATATATATGAAAAATTTCATATTGGTTATTTACCTAGGATGTTACAAAGCATCCTCTAATTATTTACAAGTGTAAGGAGGAAGAAAAATCTCCTTTATAATAATTATCTCAAGTGTGGATATTTCTTCCTTATGAGAAAGAATATCTAGCCCAAATGATTAATACAAAGGAGAGAATGATGTGTTACGACATTCACATCCTAAGGGATTCCATAGATGTATTTCCTGAAGAGTTTCATAGTCTTTCTCCAAACCAAGAGGTTGAGTCCTCAATTGAACCTATTCCTAGATCTCTACCTATATCAAAGACACATTATAGAATGGATAATATAGAGTTGGAATATCTAAAGAAGCAGTTATAGGTGATTCTAGATAAGGGTTTTATACGCCCTAGTGCTTCACCCTTGGGCGCCCCAGTTCTCTTCGTCAAGAAGAAGGATTGATCAATGTGTCTCTTCATTGATTATTGTGAATTAATTAAAATGATGATAGAGAACAAGTATCCCCTGCCACAGATAGATTAATTGTTCGATCAAAATCATGGGTCATGTTATATCTCTATGGTTGACCTTCAATCAGGATATCACCAATTAAAGGTGAGGAAGGAAGATATTACCCATACTAAATTATGAATGAGGTATGGACACTGTGAGTTCATAGTAATTCCCTTCAGACTCACTAATGATCTTGTGATTTTCATGGATTTAATGAATAGAGTTTTATGTAATGCACCATCCCTAGTTACCCAGTGTCCGTGCATTATTACATAACATTGGCATGATTACAAGGGATCAAATCCCAAAATACCGATCAGTTTAGTACCCTGGGAATTACTAGATACGTACATAAGTATTACATTACATTATGAAATAAAAAAACAACATTGTTTCTCCATTTAAAAAATTCATATCCCTTATACTATCCCTGTAGGTGAGTTATAATATAATTCTTCACATCTTGGGAAAAAAATAAAACATATAAAGGGGTGATCTCAGATGCTCTGTAAGGATAACAATATAGAAGAAAATATCATAAATAAGCATAAACATTTAAGGAAATGTATAAGACTAAATCATAAGCCTTTTAAACATAAAATTCTTCATAATATGGCAATGATAAATCAAATAATTCGATTTATTTATTCACATTTATATTCTACTAGTCGAATAATCACATGTAATATCAATATCCATTTTTATAATGATGGAATGCATAGTGTTGGACATCATAACCACATATTCAAGGACCTGTTCCAAGAATACAAATAAGATTTTTTCAAGGCCATGTGCCAAGACACTAGTCTGTCTCATGAGACCCACCGATGCATCGAGGAGCTATAGAAGGCTCCACCCTTCACTTACAAAGTCTAATGCATTCCTCATATGAAAAGGATAAAACATAATATAAACATTAATTTTAAAACTAGCATACCAAATTTCAATATTTTAATCATAAAACATGAATGGTATAAAAATAGCACATACAAATCCAAACATGTCACAAAACCTTCAATACATTATTGAAGATTGTATCATAATAAATAAACTTTAAACAAACGTAAAATCCAACAAAGGATGATGACATATTTGAAATCAATCCAAAAACTATTTGAAGGAAATATTTCTTTCTACATTGAAATAACTCAAAAGTAAAGAAAATCTTTATTTTAAAAATATTTTTATAATCTTGTAAGGGAAGCTTCTAAGGTGTTATAATGGTGGAATATATTCCCACCCATCATATAAGTTAAAAAAACATTCTTTCCTTAATTTGTCGAAAAGGTCACAAAGTGCCTTGTTTGGAAATCGATGGAAAGATTTCATTCAAAACATTTTAGAAAACCTAAAATAAGTATATAAATGAATTTAACCCATATTCTACTAAATAGGAAAAAAAATTAAATACATTTTTAACAAACATGGATGTGGATGAGTATGACCATGGTGGGTTGAAGGTCACCCAACCTCAACTATAGAAATAGTGAGTATGGAAGTAGGTTAATGCTAGAACCTAGATCGCACAAACAGTTCAGCTGACTAGAATTTCCTAGAGTACAAGGGATGACAAAGCTACAAGGGTCTTTCAATTTTGGTTGTATTTTCTTTTGAAGTACCGCATTACACTCTTCAGTGAGGTTGTAGGTAGCAAATTCTTTGAGGGTCTTTTTGGTTGAAACAATTTTCTTAAGAGATTTCATATATGATGGGATTTGAATTAAAGCTTGTAGAAAATGAATATTCACTTGAAGCTTAGAAATGAGACCAAGGAACTGAAGAAGTTCAACCCTGGTGTTACTTTGAGGTTTCAGCTTCTTAAAAAAGGGGATGAGTGGGGAAAAATTCTTCAGAATAGTAGGTATATCCCTACACTCTTCCAGAAATTTTTATTTTCCTTTATTCTTTTTATTTTTAAAAGAAGTTTCAGCTTGATTTTCAGGTGACAAATTCAGATTCTCATTATTTTCAACATTTTTCTGTGAATTTCCAGCATGTGTGCAAAGCATATTTTTTTTCCAGATTGAAACAGATTTTCATTTTTAGGATTTCCAATTTCATTTTCAACAATAGCCTGAGTATTCAGACCACTTATAGTGACAACAACCATGAATTTTCCCTTGGGTTATGCTCAGTTGTACTAGGCAACCTACCTTTATCCCTACAAGTCAAATCTCTAGCTAATTGGCCTAGTTGTGTTTCCATGTTCTGCATTCTCACATTAGTTTGCATTTTTATCAAATTCATATTGACTTTGATGCCTGGTTAGTTGATTAAATATTAGATCAAGCTTAAAATACATGTGACTATCATTGTTTCCTTTTGTATTTGAGGACTCACCCCTATGTTGATTTTGAATGTTTGGTCTTAGTTGATTATGATAATTAGGGGTAGAGGATTGTTTAATTAAGCCTTGATCTTTCAAGGACAGATTTGGATGGTTCCTATAGCCTTGGTTGTATTTTTTTGAAAATGGATCTTCTTTAGGAGGCATTCTAGGACCATAGTTAACAAACTTTGAGTTTTCTTGTTTTTGGGTTGGCATATCAAAGTTAGGATAAAAATTTTTAGTGTGCCCAAACTTAATACACTGGACACAATATTACCTTAATGATTGGTTGGTATTTTGACATTCAAGTTGGTTAACCACTTGTTTAGAATTTTTGTTCATTAAAGATTGAATTTGGTTGGTGATTTCAGCAAGGTGAGCTTGAGTTTCATTCATTGAAACAGTGTTTGAATTAAAAATTATATTAACTCTTTTTCTTCTTGAATTTTTATGTTGTGAATTCATTGCAATATTATTAAAGATCTGTCTAAGATCTTTATCAGTTTTATCATTATAGTTACCCCCAGCAGCTTACTCAACTAGATTCTAACCAGAGGAGGTATGTCCTTCATAGAAGGTATCCACGAGAAGGTGTGATGTGAGTTGATGATGGGGATAATACCTAAGAATATCCCTGAATCTATCCCAAGCTTCATGAAAAGATTCTCCATCCTCTTGATAAAACCTAGTAATTTTAGTTCTAAGCTCTCCTTTTATTCTTTTGGGATAAAATTTCATAATGAATGAGTTGTAAACTTAATCCCAGTTCTCAAAAATGGTTTCATCTAAAATTAAAACCAATTCCTATCATTCCCTGTAAAGAAAAAAAGGGAAATACTCTCATCCTTAGCTCATTTTCAGTGATACCTAATAAAGGAAGTTGTTTCACAGTGTTGTATAAATCTCTTATGAAGGCTAGTGAGTCCTCATCAGACAATCCATTGAATGCAGGCAGCAGTGAGATATATGATTGTTTCAGCTCATAATTTCTAGCTCTAGGACTTAGCCTAATTGATGATGGATTTCTTGGTACTTATGGGAGTTGGAACTCCCTCATCCTAGGCCTTTCATGTTCATCTAGCAGTTCTAGATGGTTTTGGAAATTATTATGCTCAGGAACTCTATTTTCCATGTTTTCCATTTCAGTTTTGTGCTTCCATCTTAGAGCTGCTAAATTTTTTATCGAGTTCAAGGTTTAAGGGAACTAATCTAATAGCAGTGTGTCTTGTGCTCATGCAAACAACAATAACAGTAATAAAAGTGAAAGTTCAGAATGAAAAGAAACAGTTTTTTGAATAGTTTTCAAATTTCCCATTTTTTTAAAAAAATTTATATAATTGTTTTTTTAAATTATTTTTTAATGTCTTGTGTCGTCCCTGATAACGGCGTCAAAAAGTAAACCTGCTATCGGTTGCTTAGCTACTGGTAGTCTGGAAAGTCACAACTTAGTTGTAAAAACTTAAAACTTAAAAGTAAACTAATTAGAAAACTCAATAATTAATAATAATGAAAAATTAAATAAAATAACCAAATATAGGTTAAAAAATTGGAAATTAATTATATTAAAAACAAAGAAGGATTAAATCAACTATTTAAGGGCCCATAATTACATAAAATGTTATAAAAAAGAATATTTGAAAAATAAAATTATAAAAATATAAAAGTACAAACATTTAGCATTAAGTGATTAAATAATTAATTAATTCATTAAAAATTAAGTAAAATGATGTGGAAAAACTATGTAAAAATAGAGCCTCATCATCCAGCCAGGGAAAAAACCTTCAATCAGAGGAGTAGTCACATTGGGTATCACTGACATGTCTGGATGTTGGAACACTGGCGCGTCTGGGTTTCTTCCCCTTATTATAGGGCTTCTCAAGGGTTCAGAAGCCCATGGAATCCCACGTTGAATGCGGGGAATTATATTCCATAGTCATGGATGTGAGGTTTTCCATAGCTTTCCATGTGTAACATGGGGAATACCACGAGTTTAACGTCTAGCAGAGATGAATCAGACTGATCATAACAATGACTAGAGTGGATCAGATAGGTGTAACCCTTTGGGGGAACAATGATTATGGGGCTAACATGTGGTTAGTTACACAGTTATAGATTGGAGTAGAAAAGATGTGAATTGGCATTATCTAATTGGAATGTGGTGGCCTGGGTAAAAATCAGGATGTATGTTGGTTGGTTAAGTGAAGCGGGTGGAGAATGAGGTGGGACCGACGTGAGGATGAAGATGATGTTCGGCTTGAGTCACGAAGAGACTTCCTACGTATCCTCATGGCCGGGAATCAATGTCCACGTAGTTTGTTGGGGCGATGGGACACCTGAGGAGGCGACCCGTATAAATGGAACTTGGAGGAAGTGGAACCTCCATGTTGTGGTATGAAATCAGTGTTTGTGAAGAGGACAATGGCCTGATGACTTCTTGGGGCTTATGCATTGTTAGCGGCCCGAGTTGGTCTGACGCTCCTGGGGCGGACCAAATATGTGGGTCCCAATAGGGGGGACACCCTTGTTTACCTGAATTTGGGTTAGACCTCAGAGAGGCTTCTTACGTACCTTATTTAGGAGACAAGGATCAAAGCTATATACTTCATCTGACGATGGATTACTATTGAATAGGCTTCAAGATCTTATCGTCGAATAGGGGTGCGACAACTTACCATTGAAAGGAGGGGTCACAACGGCTTACCACTGGATGGGGTCACAATGGCTTACCGATGAATGGGGATAAACCTCAGGGAGGATTCCTACATACCCTGTCTTGGAGACATGGATCAATGCCTATATAGTTCCAACTGGTGTTGGTAAACCTAAGTGAAGATGGACGTAATGACCGAATGTTGGGCTTGAACCTAGAGGAGGATTCCTACGTACCTTACCTTGGAAGGGATCAAATTCCATGCAGTTCTGATATGGGTTTGGGAAAACCAACATAAAGGGGTTCAGAACCAATGGTGGTGTTGGGATTGAACCTCAAGTAGGCTTCCTACGTACCTTTCCTTGGCAAGGATCAAAGTCCACGTAATTCAGAATGGGGATTGGTACACCGTTGTGAAGATGGTCATGGCCAATGGTTGTTGGGATGAAACCTCTAGGAGGCTTGTTACGTACCATACCTTGGCATGGATCAAAGTACACATAGTACGGGTTATGTGTGGGGCTTACACTGTAGGCTTCCCAGAAAGGATGTCTTGGTCGATTCTTACTCTAATTCCATGTGAGTCATGCTTGGTTTGAGAAATAAGAGGTTGAAAAGACCCAACGATCACATCACGAAATGTGTGTCTGTGGGAAGCAGACTGGGGCTTACATGTGGATGGTGGCCCAAAGAGGAAATAGTGGCGTATGCGTGGTGAGCAGCCCAGGGAGATAGAGATTGGGACTTACTCCATAATGGAGGTCCGGTGGTGACAAAGCCCAACGGGAGAGGGATTTGGCAAGGAAGAAGATATGATGGTATCAATGCCTATCCCACCCTTTGTCAGCCTTTGGCACCAAGGAAGAGAGGAGGAGATGGGATGATCCCTCCTTTAACAAAAGATAGGGGATTACACCTAGGAGGTTTATCTTTCCCCGTGGACAGACACCGCTCTAATAAAGAGGATCTCATTCGAGGTGAGGAATGGTCACACACTCATGGAGACCAGTGGGCGTGCAGAATGTCCAAGGTGGGGGTACCCATATAGGATACGTGGGTGGAAGGTCACAGTTTAACATCATGTCCTAAGGATGAGCGTGCTTGGAAGTTTAGCGTCCTGTATCACGAACGATTTGGGTTCTCTCCGCACCCCTAGGGATTACATAACCGGTACCCTCTACACATTGATGAAGAGAAGGGACAGGCAACGCTGTGAATAGGGGGTTTCGTGATGTAATCTCATTGGGGGTCCACGTTAGCATGGCTATGCGAAGAAACAATAGTTGTTTGCATGCCTAATTAGATATTGTGAGGATCTTACGCATGGAAGCAGCGTAGGTGCTGCTAAGGAGTGGCAATGATGGATGGGGTTTGTGCATGGAAGTTGCCTGAGTGCCACTATGGAGCAACAATGATGGATGGGGGCTTACTCATGGAAGATACCCATACTGGCTTCCTCATTTCTGGTCATGAGGGCATCCCAAATCATTGGTGGGTTGAGAAATATAATTGGAGCCTACACCTATATTCTAGTGACAAGCGATATGATGCCAAGGGCATTGGAATATGTCCAAACAAAGGGAGATGAAATGTGTGAATCACATGACTGAAATTTGGAACATGTTGAGAGTGGCGTAATGATAGAGGATAACTATTGACCATGTTTGAAACATGACATCCATATCACATTAACCTGAAATGGGGACAAAAAAATGGGGGTTGACTGTTGAACGTGTTCGAAACACAGGACCTGTCTCGAAAGGTCATATGAAGTCTTTTAGGGAGTTGGCCCAGAACGATTGGTGAGCTGATGCGACATGTGACCATGCCGTTAGGGGGTCCTTTATGTTATGAAATAGTATGATTATCCGAATGATGGACACACAATGCATGAGGTGGAGTTATGGAATTCTCAAATGGTTTCCAATGCTCTTGAAATTATGCCATTGTAATCATGGCATGAGGAATCTTATGCTTAGCACATAAATCTAAACTTATTTGGAACAAGAGGCATCCTATTATTGAATAATAGGAAATACTACAGTTTATGGTCATGTAGAGAGGAATATTGACATCTTATGCTTTGAGCATAATGCATCTATTGTTTGGAGAAAGAGGCATCCTATGTTTGGAACATAAGATGCACTACAGTTTACAGTCATGTAGATAGGACTGTTGGCATCTCATCCTTAGAGAATAAGGCATCTCTTGTTTGGAGCATGATGCATCCTATGTTTTGAACAAAGGGTGTAATACAGTTTGAAGACATATAGAAAGGACTATTAGGCATAAGGCACCTAGAAATGGCTGGTGTCGGAACTTAATCATGGGCGGACCTTTCTGGTTCAACCTGGCATAAGAGTCAGGTAATGGGGTTTTGATGAGTTTCTTGAGGAATGGTTCGACTCAATGTACTCAGTGAATTGATTATGATAATCGCAACTCACGACATGGAAAACTTACAAAGAGGAATATGTCAACTCAAGGTGTTTCATGGTGTGCATAGGAGTATCTGAAATCATGGTAATCCAAAGGTAGAGGCAGTTGCACATAAGGGTGCAATGGAGAATGCCAACATCCTAGACCGAAAAGTTCATGGTGCGACTCCCCTTTTTTCATGGGGGTAAGTGAAAGTAGTGAAGGGCCTGACCTGGAGGGCCAGGACCGTAGCCCAGAAGTGACCCTGAGTGGGGGTGTAGGGGCACAAACCCCGCTGTATGGACCAGCGAGCACATGGATGTATATTGTTACATGTAAAATGCACTACATACGGGATAGGATTCACGCAATATTGAACTGTACAAAACAGGTGTGAAAAAAATTGGGCATCGTGGCACTGTTGTGCATAATAGGGAAGGTTGGCACACAATATGGAAGGATTTGCGTGCAACAGGGAAGGATTTCACGCAATAGGGGTGGTGTGCGTGCAATATGGGAGTTTCGGATGAAATAGGGAGTGTGAACACAATAGAGTAGAAATTTCCCTCAATAGGGGGTTGTGTGTGAAATATGGAAGGAATTGCATGCAATATGGGATCTTTTCATGCAATAGAGAATGTGTGAAAGTAATTGGAAAGGTGCAGCACTCACGCGCATGGGAACAGTGGCACTATTGCACGAATAAAATAATGTTTTGCGTGAAACACTAGGCACATTGGTGCTTTTTCATGAAAAAAGTTATTTTTTATGCACTAGTGGGGGGTTTATGCGCTTTTGCAGAAAATGTGTACTTACGCGCATTAGAGTGGCAGTCGACCTCCGAGGGCCTTCTGGGAAGAAGGGGGTGCACTTGTATTTATAGGTGAATCCTTGAATGTCGGTTCGCATAAACTTCAATTCCAAATTTCCTCACAAAGCCATATTATGTGAAAGATTATTTATTTATGTGAAATATTACGTTTTTATGTGCAAGACTCCATTTTTTGGTGAAAATCCATACTTTGCCCCAAAACTGTCCTTGATGGCGATTTCCAGAAGCCCGATTTCGAACAGCCATAACTTCTGATCTGTAACTCTGTTTGGGCTCCACGACCAGTCAAATAAAAGCTTGCGGAACGAGCTACACTCTGGGATTATATATGAAAGAATTCATTGAATTACATTGATACATTTTCCAGTTCCAAAAAATAGATTTATAGTAAAATTATATTTATTATATATGAGGTTTGAATTTTTATGAAGGAGGTCTGGACTTAAGGTAAGGCATTTTTCACATAGTTTTTCTTCTTTGAGACATATGTTTTATTATGAATCTACCTTCCTGTAATATCATAAATTTAAATAATATATTTTAATTTTCAGTTTTATATAATTTCATTATTTCATGGGGATTATGATTCAAATTTACCAAAGTAGTAAGGGTTTCATGATATAATCTCATTATTTGTTGGGATTATTTATGTGTATGCATCAAATGATAAACTTTTATAATCTATATCTTAACAAAAAAATAATTTTATTATCCTATAGTCATTTATTGGGAATAAATGTTTATCTTAAATTTTCTATCTTTATATACTCAATATTCTAAATAAATATTTTTAATTAAAACTAACTTTATTTCTCTATTCTATCAAAAACCCTTTTCTTCTATATCCATTATTTATACAAAATATTTTCTAAAACAAATTTAAATTATCCAAAATATTTTTTAATGAAATTATTACCCATGTTTAATGTTTTATAATGTTTTTTTAAAAATTAGTCTTTATTTAATTTTCTAAAAAATTCAATGCTATACTTTTATTGAAAACGAGAATGGAATTTGTTTTAAAGAGCATAGAGTAAATGGAATTCCTTATCATCATTAACATTACCTTCTTTAAATATTAATTTACAAATTTTTTATTTTATTTTAAAATAAAATCATTTAAAGAAATTATTATTTTAGAAAAATTCATTTTTAAAGTAGAAAATATATTTTAATCATGAAATGTTTAAAAAAAAATTTAAATATTATTTTATGAAAATAAAATTTTATTTTTAATGAAAATGATTTGGATTTTTTTTATGTTTTAAAAAAGTTTTTTTACAAGTGGAAAATATATTTTCCTCAAAAAATGTGTTAAATTATTTTTAATGATTTATTTATAAGTTTCCAAGGTCATTTTTAAAGAAATCTATTCTAAAAATGTTTTATTTTTTAAAAATATTTTTTCAATGTGGGGAGGGTATTTTCTCCAAGAAATTCTCTAAGTGATCTTTCAAAATCAATTTCCTTGTAAGATGAAATCCTTTGATGTTACTTGTTATTTAATAGGGATATGGTATAAGGATACAATTATAATTCATTATCTAAATGTTTTATGTTTATAATGAAAAAATGCTTATAAAACCCACTCATTATCCACATGTTATTCTATGATGAAATTATAAATTTTTTATAAAACCTCTTTCTTTTACATGTGTTATTATATGATGAAATTTTTTTAATACCCAATTATTTTCATGCATCCAAAAATTATGAATTCTTTATGATGATATAGAACACATATGTATGATTTTCATTATGTGGTAGGTGGGACCTCTATCTCCCTCCAATGATTTTGGAAATGATCAATGCTATATGATCTAAAAGTGTAAATGGGAGGTTATACCATGCTCAAAAGAGGGTATATAGGTGATTATCACAAGCCAGAAATAGGGTACCCAGGATGTTATCCCATGAACGATGTTGTTACACAAGTGATTATTTTAATAGTAATATTTTTGAAATGTCTTTTTGGAAATACGTTACAAAATATTCTCTATTATTATGTGTATTAAACTACCCTATGACTTATACAAATGTTATGATTTCATGGATCATGTTCTTTAACTCCTTTAGGATTCATGTCTTATGAATTGCCAAGATTTAGTCAATGACTCATCAATATGATCTATGAAATAAAGGATATGGTTTTTAAAATGATATACTCATGTTCTTAGATAAATATGCTCATGATATATTGATATCTCCCATGTTTACCCTTACTGATCATTTGAACTCGCCATTTCGTTTGTTTTCATTATTCGCATTATGAAGAAATGTTTTAATTAGGGCACTTCTATAAAGATTAATAAATGAGAAGATATTTGTGGGAGATATTTAAGATCATTCATGAAATAAGATGATGGTGTTTCTACTCTACTCACACACTAAACATATATGATCCATTGGCGTGTATTTGTGGAATGTATTGAAAATTCATTAAAAAATGTAATCTATATGTATGAGAAGTTTGCGTCTCCACATGTGACTAAACTAGATTATAACCATTCATATAAAAGATTGTAACATCATATATATATATATATTATGTGTTATAATTATCATATAATTGATGTATCTCTTGACTAAAGAACTGTGGGTAGAGAGACATTTGGCTGAACTAGTCACTCACCAAGAAAAAAGTCTATAACAACAAAATTGGGTTTTTGGTAGTTGTAGCTACATGATAAATATTATGATAATTATTGATTTCATATGATTTTATGTTTTTAAAAGAATTTTTTTTATTATATTTATGTGTGGGATTCATCAGTATATATATAAATATAATTATATTTTAATTTGGGTTAATAAACAAAGCTATGGGTTGTATAACGTGTTAAAACACTAATATGGTTTGAACAAATTGAATTTTTTGGAAGGAATATGGATTCAAAAACTAAATCATTTGAATAATGCATAGAAATAAATAAAATATATGACATAAGATGGTGTTATTTTTATGTCCCATTATAATACTAACTATGAGATTCCCTCTATTGAAATAATTTTTTGGACCTCGGTCATTTAACTAGGTGCATTCTTACTAATGTTGGGAGTCCATAGATTCCCTTGTATATGGAATGTATGTTATAGCCTAATAGGATAAAGTTCCCATACTAACTGTTTTATTTGAGATACACTTTTATAGGAAACAGAAAAAGTTAGGATACCAGAGGAATATAGTTGAGTTTATCTATTTGTTGTATTGGTCAAAAAGTTGCCCACTCAACTATCCGAGACACGTATATGGTATGATTTGAATTGAGGCATTCCTAAATGGCTAATCATTGAGATAAACATTAAGGTGAACTCATTACAAAGAAATATTTGTATCCTTTCCCACTAATGATTATCATTTCATTTAAATGTTATCTTTATTTTAGTTGCATCACTTCTGATATAATACCTTAATAAATTAATTTAGAACCTGATACTGTATCTAAATCCATTTTTTGATATTTTGAAAAAAACACTTTTTTGGGTTAAGTGTGAAACCACATAGATAACACAAACCAAAAAACACAAATTCCAAAAATACCAAAAAAAAACAAAAAATATACAAAGAACTTTTACACCAAGATTATGAAGTAGAAATAGGTAGGTTAGAGTCACACAATAAGGATAAAAAAATTTACATCTCTAACATGTGATCGCTTGAATCTATTAATTACATAAAACTATATTATTGCAAGATTTTACTATCACCCAAACTTCATAGTAACTTTTATTTACCACAAATAATGAAATTGGGCTCTTGATGTTAACTAGAGAATTTTAATTATTCCATGTAGGTATTTTTCCTTCCACTTGAGTTTACCCATTTTATTATTACTGAAATCACAGGTATTAAAAGACTTTTTATCCAACAACCTAAATTATGAATCATTTATTGGAGTAAAATTAAGAGACCCACATTGAGATAGGTTCTACCTCTAAGATGGAAACTTTAATGCCTTTATGGGTAGCCAGCTTCAGGCACTGAGAAAAGAATGGAATTCAACCTTACCAATTTACATGGTCTCATCCTCTAAATCCTCCATTAGAACCATGAAATCTAATTACTTTATCGATTAATATGTAGAACACACTCATCCATCCTCAATATGAGAACTGACATTGTTCCACTACACAGGATTGAATTTCATACTTTCTCTAATACTATTGTGAAATTGTTCATTAACGAGATCGAAGCCAACCATGATCTGATACTCCTCACCCACCCTAGATTTCCTCACATCTAATTCATGATCATTTATCACCTCCCCTATATATTCCAATGGTATTTATAAATCTAATGTGTCACCAGTAAAATAATAATACAACACATGTTCCTCCTCAATCTGAGAACTAACAAAAGCCTTGAGTTTACCCATCTACCCAGACTCCATCTAATAATTTATTATGGAATGTAATTGAAGAAAACATGAAGAGGATAAATATTCTTAGGTTTTATAAACAATTTATTTCTTTAATTTGAACTCTTAATTGACAGAGAAACAAATATAGTCTTGTAATTTCATAAATAAATAAAAATCCACAAAAACCTACATAAATTGGATGTATCCCTTTAATCATATTATGATTGATGCACAAGAATTTACCAATAATGAAATCACATAGTCTGAGAACTGAAGGAATTTGGAATGGGATATGAAACTCATAAATCTTAATCCAAATGGATGAGAAAGGTAAGTTATACCTAGAGTGAAAAAATTGGGCATGATAAAAAAATAAAAACCAAAGAGTTATATGAAAAGAGATACATGTAAAAAGAACATTCAAAATCAAAAATATTAGACAACTAGATCAAGAATCGATGGTCTCTTAGTATAATTATGGTGTCTTGATTCTTCCATCCCCAACCCATGTTAAAATTCTTATAAAAAGTAATTTGTGTGGATTTTATAAATCCATCGATAAACTATTAAACCATCTAATTATCTTGAATAAAATGAATCCCAATAAAATCATAGGATTTTGGAAACTAATGTCATTCCCCCTGGGATAATGTTAGAGTGGAAGAAAGAAATGAAGACTTTAAAAAGACAAGGAGGAGTGGAAGAGCGAGATGGGAATCCATGAAAAGATTGTGTAGGCCCAAAGGCCACTATGAATCCTTAAACCCTATGGTTATATCATCATAAGTACTTAAATGTCCCAAATACTTTTACCTTCAGGATTTTCATGGATGATCTAGTCATTTGAGGAGAGGGAAAAACATCATACTCTTATGATAATGGATATTATTATAGATAATAATACACAAAAAACCTCAAGAATTAATTTGATATCAATATTGGGGAATGAAATTATTAGTCGAAGATGTTGGGCAGAGAAGAAAAGTAAGTGATGGCAAGAGGGGGGGTGAATTGCCTTTTAAAGAATAATTAACAATTTAAAAACAAAGTAAAAGTGCAGCGGAAATAAAAGAGGCAAGACACGCAACTTGATAATGGAGTTCGGCTTAAACCCAAGCCTACGTCTCCGCTCCCAACTCAACCGTTGAGAGATTTACTATCGCTTGCTTTTTAATGGTTTTAGCAAGAAACCCACTAGACATTAAGGTTAGTCTAGAACCTATTACAGCTTGATTTTGATGGTTATGCAAGAACCCACTTGCTTTCAATGGTTGAGAAAGAACCCACTAGCCTTCTTACAGGTGAAGGCTAGCTCACCTATGTCTCAAGCCTTTTAAAGGAAAGGCTTGACCAACCTCTTCACACCTTAAAGGTGATGTGAAAACCCAAAAGAATTGAGGATGAGAGAAATGGGAGTTTGTAGGCACAAACTCAATTTAAAGCTCAAAATGATAAAACAAGAAAAACCGTAATGGGAGAAGTCTTGGGCGCCAAAGGATTGATGGAGTTGATGAAGAGTGCTCCCAAGCTTCTTTGGTGGTGCTCCTTGGATGTGGAATTGAGTTGGAGCAATTGGGTATTCTTGAGGGAGTCCGCCGGAGGTTTGCCAAATGATGAGAAATGTGTCCCGTGGGCTTCCGTATGTTTTTCTAGTGTTCTGAGGCTTCCTAGTCCTTTATTTATAGAGGGGGAACCCTCAAATGGCCTTTGGGAGGTTTCGGAGCCGTTGGAGAGGCCTTCGGAGCCGTTGGGAGTCAAGTGGACAAGCCTGGTCAAAGCCCAACGGCTAGTTTGACTGGCTCCACCGGCTGACCGGTACAGAGCCACCGGTTGACCGGTGTTTGTAAAATGGAGATCAAATCTGCCCAAGCTCCACCGGCTGGCCGGTGAGGAGGCCACCGGTTGGCCGGTGCTGAGACAGTAGCAAACACTGTTCTGTCTGGGTGCCACCGGCTGGCCGGTGCTGAGGCCACCGGTTGGCCGGTGCTGAGGCAGTGGCTCAGCCTTCTGCCCAGGGTCCATCGGCCGGCCGGTGGTCTTCCACCGGTTGGCCAGTGGACTGAATTTCAGTCCACTTTGTCTTTTTGCCTTCTTGGCCTTCTTGGCCCAATTCCTTGGCACCCTGAATTTATGCCTATGATCCAAAAACACTAAAAACAATATTAGATAAATGAGAGAGTGATTGTGATCATGAAAATTAAACCACGAGGGGTACGACATGTACAACAATCTCTCCCTATTTTGATGATCACAATCACCAAAACAAGCAATGTAAAAGATGAAATGAAAGGAATGCTTTAAAGGATAAGGCAAAGTAAAGTAAAGCATGAGATAAAGATTTCTCCCCCAATCAACCAAGAATTTCTCCCCCTTTGTGATTATCAAAATAGCACGGGGCATAAAACTTGATTGAGGGAAACATATTTGAAAAACAAGATAGAGATTTTTTAAACCAATTGAAATTTTTGAAATTTGATTTGAAAGTTTCGAAATGAAAAATTGAATAACAGTTTGAATTGAAAGTTTGAAATGAAAAATGAATAACAGTTTGAATTGAAAGTTTGAAATGAAAAATTGAATAACAGTTTGAATTGAAAGTTTGAAATGAAAAATTAATAACAGTTTGAATTGAAAGTTTGAAATGAAAAATGAATAACAGTTTGAATTGAAAGTTTGAAATGAAAAATTGAATAATAGTTTGAATTGAATGTTTGAAATGAAATTTTTTTTAAAAAAAGCTTAAACAATCCTAACTCCCCCTAAATAAAAACAACAAATCACCGGGGAGTGGTTTTTGAAACCGAGACAAATTTTGGTCTGGTGAGACTCGCTAGAAGGGATTTTTCAATCCATATTTGTCTAGTGGCAGGTCTTCTACTATAAAATTCATCATTGAAGAAAATAGTTTTGGGCCTACCATACCGGGCATTTTTGCAATCGCACTCATAAATTAAGTGCCCGGGTTTTTTGCAATAATTACAAAATTTAAATTGGGAGCTGCCCCTTACAAAAATAGTTGGAGCATGGGAAGAGGAAGCTTTCTTGGAATAGCCAAGCCCTTCGGTGGTTCTAGATATGCGTTGGGAACCTAGTAATTTGGTCAAATTGTGTTCCCCTTGGGTGAACTTCGCAAGAGATTCCCTTAAATCTTTGATTGTTGATTCCATAGAATCAACATCGGGAAGGTTTTGGATTTTGAGGGACAACTCCTCCTTTTCTTTGAGAAGTTGTTCCTTTTCGGAAGAGAGTTTTTTAAAATTCTTTTTTAAAGCAACAAATTTGGATGAAATTTCGTGAAAACCTTCCTCCAATTGATCTCTAGCATATTGGAGATCCTCATAAGACAAATGATTAAAAGAATTGGAAGAACTAGAGGAAGAGGAGTCAGAAGAGGATACCTCATGAAATGCCATTAGGCATTTTTTACCGTTGTCGCTTGAGGAGGAGGAGGAGGATGATGTGGAGCTATCACTCCAAGTGGCCTTGAATGCCTTTTTCTTTTCCTTTTGCTTGGCCTTTTTCTTGTTGAGTGGACAATCGGGCTTGTAATGGCCTTTCTTGCCACACCCATAGCATGTTACCTCGGGCTCGGATTTTTCGTCGTGTTTTTCCTTTCGAGCCTTGCGGGATTTCTTCTTTTTGTGCTTCTTCATGAATTTGTGCATCTTGCGGGCAAGGTTCTCCATTTCGGAATCGCCGCTTAAAGAGGAAGATGATGAGGAGGAGGAGCTTTCTTCTTGTTGAACTTTGAAGGCGATGTTCTTTGGAGTTTTGATCGGTTTGCCTTCCTTTTCAGCTTGCCTCCTCATGGTGATCTCGTAGGTCATGAGGGATCCAATGAGCTCTTCGACCGGCATGTTCTTGATGTCTTTTGCTTCTTGGATTACCGTTACCTTTGGAGCCCATGAGCTTGGTAATATCTAAAGGATCTTCTTAACCATCGTCTCTGCAGAAACATCATCACCAAGGGACTTTCTCCCATTGCAAACATCAGTAAAACGCGTAAACATTTCAGTAATATTTTCAGATGGATGCATGGTAAAAGATTCAATATCTTGACGGTACATATCCAATCGAGTATCCTTGACTTTGTTGGTCCCTTCATGGGTAACCTCCAATAGTTTCCAGATTTCATGAGATGAGGTGCATGTGGAAACTCGATTGAACTCATTACGATCAAGGCCGCAATGAAGAGTGTTCATGGCTTTGCCATCAAGCTCGAAATTTTTATTATCGGCTTGGGTCCATTTGGATTCATCAGGAGAGGAAAAAGTGTAACCATGCATGACAATTTTATAAATAGGATAACCTATACTTCTAAGAAAAGTGTTCATGCGGGTTTTCCAATAATTGTAGTCGGTTCCATCAAAAAATGGAGCACGACCCAAAGAATAGCCTTCGGGGGCGAAACAAGTTGAAGCCATCACAATGGATCTTAAATTTGAAACCGATTAAGGTATTACTCAAATTTTTCCTCTGATACCAATTGTTGGGAGGAGAAGAAAAGTAAGTGATGGCAAGAGGGGGGGTGAATTGCCTTTTAAAGAATAATTAACAATTTAAAAACAAAGTAAAAGTGCAGTGGAAATAAAAGAGGCAAGACACGCAACTTGATAACGGAGTTCGGCTTAAACCCAAGCCTACGTCTCCGCTCCCAACTCAACCGTTGAGAGATTTACTACCGCTTGCTTTTTAATGGTTTTAGCAAGAAACCCACTAGACTTTAAGGTTAGTCTAGAACCTATTATAGCTTGCTTTTGATGGTTATGCAAGAACCCACTTGCTTTCAATGGTTGAGAAAGAACCCACTAGCCTTCTTACAGGTGAAGGCTAGCTCACCTATATCTCAAGCCTTTTAAAGGAAAGGCTTGACCAACCTCTTCACACCTTAAAGGTGATGTGAAAACCCAAAAGAATTGAGGATGAGAGAAATGGGAGTTTGTAGGCACAAACTCAATTTAAAGCTCAAAATGATAAAACAAGAAAAACCGTAATGGGAGAAGTCTTGGGCGCCAAAGGATTGATGGAGTTGATGAAGAGCGCTCCCAAGCTTCTTTGGTGGTGCTCCTTGAATGTGGAATTGAGTTGGAGCAATTGGGTATTCTTGAGGGAGTCTGCCAGAGGTTTGCCAAATGATGAGAAATGTGTCCCGTGGGCTTCCGTATGTTTTTCTAGTATTCCAGGGCTTCCTAGTCCTTTATTTATAGAGGGGGAACCCTCAAATGGCCTTTGGGAGGCTTCAGAGCCGTTGGAGAGGCCTTCGGAGCCGTTGGGAGTCAAGTGGACAAGCCTGGTCAAAGCCCAACGGCTAGTTTGACTGGCTCCACCGGCTGACCGATACAGAGCCACTGGTTGGCCGGTGTTTGTAAAATGGAGATCAAATCTGTCCAAGCTCCACCGGCTGGCCGGTGAGGAGGCCACCGGTTGGCCTGTGCTGAGACAGTAGCAAACACTGTTCTGTCTGGGTGCCACCGGCTGGCCGGTGCTGAGGCCACCGGTTGGCCGGTGCTGAGGCAGTGGCTCAGCCTTCTGCCCAGGGTCCATCGGCTGGCCGGTGGTCTTCCACCGGTTGGCCGGTGGTCTTCCACCGGTTGGCCGGTGGACTGAATTTCAGTCCACTTTGGCTTTTTGCCTTCTTGGCCTTCTTGGCCCAATTCCTTGGCACCCCGAATTTATGCCTATCATCCAAAAACACTTAAAACAATATTAGATAAATGAGAGAGTGATTGTGATCATGAAAAGTAAACCACGAGGGGTACGAGAGGTACAACAGAAGAAACTTTATAATATATTATAGAACATTATAAATTATTCTTATATAAATAGGATTTATATATGTTAGAGAAAATCATTATTGTGAAACCTCATATAGATGAAGCTAATTATAAAGATAAATATACTTATGGTATATACAGAAAATATTTTATTGACATATATATGTTGATTCTTTTTTAATAGATCCCATTATTAAAAATCAACATGATAATTTGGATTCTTTTATGATATTACAATACATGAAAAGTATCTGTCAATAAAAAAATAAGCACGAGATATGTGAAATTTCAAAAGTGAAATATTATTGTAAGATAGATGATGGTACTTCAATCTCAACTCATGTACACAATATTATTGTGTATGTAAATGACTTATAGATACTAAGGTCATCATCCAGACATAATCTAGAAATGTAATTCATTTAGTAAAAATTTCAATAAATTTTCTGACAGTTTATTGTGAATTCTCACATGAATAAGAACTTCGAAAGTTTACCCGATCTCTTAAATATGTTAACGATTGATGAGAAATACTTGCGTCATCTATGTTCAAGTTCTTGAATGATTCTATAAAAATAAAGGTTAAAATATTTTTTTCATAATGATAAGAAGAGGGGTTATGGATAGTTCACATTAACATATATTCCAAAGAAAGGATCTTCTAAATAAGTTTAGTGTGTTAAATTTGAACAAAGAATGCATTGGAGGAGAAATTTTACAAAATATTAGAAGGGGTTGAAGAAACTATTCAGTAAGTCCTCCTTAGGTATTTATTATACAATAATCAATGCATATATTTTCAATTTTTTATTATACAAACTACATATTAAATAATTTTTTTTATAATCTCTTGGAGATGTGGTCAAAACTAAGAGGGGTGAATTGGTGTTGATAAGTTTTATTTTCAAATCCAAAAATTAATTTGGGTTGTTTAGTACTAATCCCCTAAACCCACTCTAGTGTAGTAAATAATACAAAAAATAGTATTTTTATTAATGATATTCAACTCCAATGTGGATAACTAAATCCTCAGTGTATGATTGTTATTATCCAATACACATATATATCCCCTTTTAAAATAATGATATAGCTATGTGAAAGGGAGTATCCATGAAGTCTCTATAG
Source organism: Viscum album (assembly GCA_963277665.1). Lineage (NCBI taxonomy): Eukaryota > Viridiplantae > Streptophyta > Magnoliopsida > Santalales > Viscaceae > Viscum > Viscum album. The sequence goes on along the minus strand of CAUJRU010000371.1, from coordinate 674,781 downwards.
TCTTGTCACCAGCTAGAAAGAAAAAATCAGTAACTTGTGATAGTTAATAATAATAGAAATCATCTTGATAAATGATCAACCGTGAATTTGTAAGTCTCTACATGCTTGGATGAGTATGATCTTATTCCTCTTCTATAAAAAAATAATTTTGGGTCATATCCAACTTACACTTTTTTCTCAAAATTGTTACAACATATTCTTTATCAATATCTATAATATTTTAATCAATATACTCAACTTTAGTTTTATTCCCAAAAATAATTACATTCATGGGGATAATATTCCAAAACTAAAATATTGAAGTTCTCAAAAATCTCCACATCATGATATTCACAATTCAAAATCAATATTTTCTTTCAGTCTAACATTCTATGAGAAATTTTCATAATTTTATTTTTATAAATTTATTTCATATCATAATATTTGGTTATATATAAATACCATGAAAATATATTCTCGTTTAATTATCTAAAAAATTGGTCTTTACTCAATATCTTTCACATTATAATTTCTATAACTATCTTTTCTATGTATGAATGCTTATATTCACAAAATACTTCTCTAGTTTGAAGTATCATCTCATTGAGAAATGTATTTCCTAAAAACATATAATAAATATTGGCTCGAATCATAGTTTTATCCATAAAAGAACATGCTTATTAATAACTAAATAATTATTAATTATCATCTGATTTTGATATTACAATTCATATGGAAATGAAAATTTTAATATTATGTGATCATAAAAGAATATTATATATCTTTTTCATGGTAAAATGATAGACTTCTCTTCTTGACAATTTTACTAGGGGGGTTGATGTCTATAAAATCATTCATGTTAGGTTCATCATTTTTGTTTTCCATTTAAACTCTAAATGTTTTCCACAACCATAACTTTGTATGGACATTCTTTCCAATGTTTTGTGGTGAATCGAGGTTTTAGAACCTACAACACTTTGGAACTAACTTTGGTCTAGAGGGTGTGAGGTCAGGCTCATCACACCCTTTTGTGGGGAATTTTTTCCTACTTCGAGACACTCTAATATATTTATGATATTTTCATGAATCCCTTCCTAGTACTGATATGGGATCGATTACCCTAATAAAAGGTCCTAATATTGAATCCTTAAATCTATAATGGTTGGTCAATTAAGAGGTCCATCATAATGTATCTGAGGTTCTTCATCCATTTCCCTTAAATGGGTAACCACTTATTTTTGGAAAGGCGTATGACTGGGAACATTGGAGTTTATTTCCATACAAGGATGTGATTAATATACCAGGGATGAGATAAACCCATTATTAGTTTTGCTATGTATCTTTTTTATTACATGAATAAAAACCCATTTAGTTTGAGGAAACCATATAGTTTAACTTCATGGGAAAAGGAAATATATTAGGTCACTTAGTCATTGAATATTAATATTAGGCATCAGTGAGGTGTCCTATGTATCCTGCCTATAATAGGAATCAGATTCATCATAGTTTAATCACACCCTCATGACTAACCCTGAGGTGGATTCCATTAAATAAGGGTTATCATATAATTTGGTTGGATAGAGATTACACTATGAGGTTTCTATGGATTAAAATTTCATGATTTGAGTTTTATGATCATTTCAAGTCCCTATACCCACATAATATACGATATGCAAGAGAAACAATGGGTAACAAGTAACCAGTATCCTAGTAAATGTATGTGGGACTTATGAATTTTGGTGGCCCTTATGGGGTGTTTGATATATAGATCTAGCCTTATGGAGGAATTTTATGTATTCTGGTTGTGACTAGAATCAGGGTTATGATAGTTTAGTTAGCCTCACAATTTTTTGATCAGTGAAGAAGGATTATAAACCCATAGGAGAGATTGGATCCCAATGGTTTCAATATCGAATTAATAGAGTCGGTTATACTAGGGTGGATGCATGTTTGATCTTGGGACTTAAGAATGAATCATAAGTATCCTGGTTATGGAAGGATTTTGAGGTCTTGAAGTTCAGTTGGCTTCTCAATCCACTGATGGATGAGGAAGACCAAAAGTCCATGGGAGAAATTGTATCCTGATGGTTGGAATGTCAGATACAAGGAGTTACCTAAACCAAAGTTTATTTCTATTTTAGGTCGAGACATATGGTGGTTTATAAAGTATCAAAATTATGGTAGCAATTAGATTTTTTATATTTTAGTCAGGGGTATTTTTGAATATGTCCACTAGACAAGGCTATAATGTCCCATGACATCTGCCTAACATATCCAATTTTTTTCCTTATTTCTCCAAATAAAATTAGATTTTTGGTTGTTTAGTTTACATCTCAATCCATTAATGGAATAGGAAGGATGATAAACCCATAGAAGAGATTGGATCCCGATGGTTTCAATTTCAATGAAATAGAGAGGATTATACTGACTTATATTCCAATTTGAGATCAGGCCTTAAAAAGGTGTCATATGTATCTTGGTTATGGATGGAATCAGAGTTTAAAATTATGAGTTTGATTATTTTCCTACTGATGTATGAGTAATAATGATAATACCATGGGAGATATTTGATCCTAATTGTTTGAATGTCGAACACATGGAATGACTTACACTTAAGTGGATTCCAGTTTGATCTTGAGCCTTAGGGAGGTGTCCTAAGTATCCTTGTTATGGTAGGAATCATATTTCTCATAGTTCAGTCATGGGTATTCCTAAATATGTCCTCAAGAAAAGGATATAATGTCCTAGAACATCTTCCTAACATATATTGATTGTCTCCCTAACATGTACAAAGACAATCACATGATTTATTACACTTGACTAAAGGACATTGCATGATCTGGGTGGTGTGTCTAGAATACACTACATGATCAATGGTGAAATTTATATAGGGTATCTATTGACTTAGGTTAAATGCATGGAGGTATTTTCATCATTTAAATGACTTGTCTTCTAGGCTGTTTCATGACTTTACTAACATGTCCGAGGGAATTCATGATACACGGGAGACTTGTTTGGAAGATTTCACATGACTTGAATGACATATCCATGTACCATCGCATGAACTGGATGACACATCCTTAAGGCTATAGTATGATCGATACAAAATTTTCATTGTGTTTTCTTCACATGCACTAATATTGTAGCGTGACTTACTTGATATGTCATGGGGACATTGTGAGATCTGGATGACATGCTAAAACAGATTCATGTTATTTGGGTGACATGTCGTATCACCACTATGTTATCTATATAGAACATGACATGTGTATGATTCCATCAAATGATATCATATTCATCTGAGCATATTTTATACTTCCTTTTTAGTATTTATTTTGTATGTTCCCCATGTTTTGTCAGGCATTATTCTTATTCGGGTTTTGCGTAACCCAGTCGATATGTGGGAAAATCATCACATAATATGGATGTCATTCTAGGATTACATCATGAAACATAAATAGTTACCATGAAAAGAAAAAAAAAAATATTTTTTGTGGTCCCTTAGGTAACTCCTTGGGTTTTACCTGATGGATGACCTTGCGATCACATGATCTTTTTCCCTGAGAAATCTACTCATGGACTATCACTATTGTCTTCTGTGTGAATTATAATGTCCTTTATTTTTTTAGGAGGGAGGGGAATTTATGGGCCTTATTTCCCATTATATATAGTAAATTTCATGGAAAATATCTCAAAAATATTTTCTAGAGTTGGTGGAGGGATTTTTTGTGTCATGTGCTTCGCATGATCATTCTACAGGTTGTCTAAGGGCATCATATGATATTCCGCAACCATTAGAATGTCCCTCCATCACAGAATTTATCAAATATAATCTGATTAAAGGGTTTTATCCTAACCATTTTGACATATCTAATGGACTTTATAATTTCAATACAACATGTCTAGGAGCATTTGTGAGATCATGAATCTCATGGAATGGCTTTCATGTGATTGAGGATGACTTGACTAGGGTCCTTTGTGAGGAAAATTTGGCTTGTAAAGGGAGCCTCTTCCGGATCAGGATTACAAGTTAGGGGCCTCTTCCGAGATCACAATAGCTTGTTTAGGGGCACTCATGATATCAACTATGATCAATTGGGGGTGTATGACCCCTTCCTATGAAAGAGAGTGTATCTTCTCTTTGTAATATACTCTACACTTTCCCTTTTTATTTCCTTCTATATTCTACAAGGATATGAGATCTCACAATGTCATCTAATTTTTGTAAAATTCAATCACTCCTCTTCTCTATGATGTGTCGTGTTACCAATAATGGGTCTTGTGGGGACATGTGAGTATTGTCCTGGAGAACACCTCTGGTTTCATTATAGATTCATATGGTAAGTCCATAATTTAATGGACATATATGGGGCCCTTTTGATTCTAAAGATGACATGTCAATTGTCTCTTGCATGATAAGTTGAAAAAGCATTTAGGGGATACATTGGGTCTTGTATGAAAACCTAATATTGTCTCATGAAAATAAATGACAATATGTGGTCGTCACATTTGGAATATTTTCATCCTTCATTTTCCAAGGGGTTTGGATGATTCTCCAAAATCCGCTGATTGAAAATTCACATAATGGTAAGATATTTTCTATCAGCCTTCTCACGATCATTAATTATTTTTTGGGTGACTTATCAAGAATATGGAGGCTTGTCAAAGGGGCCTCACATTATCAGTAAACAATCATGCACAATATAAGATCTTCTCGAATGACCTTCTGAGGGTCATGTGATCATGTTTCCTTCTAAAGGTTTTTGTGATATATGAGAGTCATCCACCTACTCTTTATTTTTCGTTGCATATACAATAATACCCACGATTCAGTTATTTATTCCCTTGTACATTTTTTTATTCTCATTTGGAGGCTGTTAAAAAGCCCCCCACATTAGAAGTAAGGCCTATAAGGATGAGGAATTGATTCTATGTAATGTTAATGAAAACATGATTGTTTGGGGTTTCCACTAATCAGTGTCTATGGTGACATTTTAAATTATGGGTTACTATTAGTATTCCATGGAGCACCCTATAAATTGGGGTGAAGGAGATCCTCATTCACGGGTGACCTATAGTCTCTAGATATATTATGATTTGATCCCATTATCTTATCCATTTGCAATACCTTTCTCCATGATCCCATTTGTAATACCTCTCTATGAGACCTGATAACAAGTCATGTCTCACAAGATTCATTCATGAGTACATTTTGTGAAACCCTACTGCATGCTTCCTATAATCTATTTATTTTCCCCACCACTTACTCAAACCAACGATGAGTTGATTTTAGATAATTTCTTGAGACTTGGACTATGTATTAGAAAAAATTTCCTTCTTGTAGGGTTGACATGATCTGCTATTTTGGTCACATGATCACACTACTATCATCTGTATCATGTGATTATATTAGGTTCACATGATTGTGAGCCTTCTAATGGGTTGCACGGTGGTGATATTTCAGGTGGGTCATGCAGCCCATGAGATCTACATGGGTCATGTGGTTCGAAAGACCTATATTAGGTGATGTAGTCTGGAATATCCTAATCATTCATGAGATGCACGTAATACATCCAGAGATATGCATATCGTTTGATAGGATTTTTATCTTACATGATATATGATTTCTTCTTTTATATAAATGGACTCCAGCCCTCTGGAAACTTCAAAAATTGAAAAATAGAGGGACATGATTCATAGTTATTTAAACGAATATCCATTGTATCTTGTTTGATCTATTAATGTGGTTATTAATAATTTTGTCCCATCTAAACATTAGAGATATCCTTTATCACACTGACATCCCCTGTATGAATTCATGCGGTTGGATGATGCTATCATTCCATCACCTGACCAAAATCTGGAATCATGCTAATTATTATATTACCTTGAATTATTTTAGATGATGATTATTGAAAATAGTTAACTGTTTATGTAATGGTCCCAATGGTTGTCCAATGTTCTGGTGAACTCCCTTGTGGTCTAAGTGATTACGATTTTTTTCCACCAGCCTATTTACTAGAGTTATTCAAACATATTTGTCTCATATCCAAATAACCCAAAAATTGGTTGGAGTTTGAAATGGGACTTATAGACATGTGTAAAATTAACCAGTGAATGGGAATTTCCATTCAGGGTTAGGCAGAGCTTCTTAGAACATTCAGATAAATGGCATTCCATTCACCTTTTTGAGGAAGTGTGGGTTTCTTATATTATCGTATCTCATTGATCAAAGTTGCTAAAAGATATGATCAAACACTGGTTCCTTGGAATTAATTCCTTTCATTTATAACATGGTGAATAAGGAGTCAGCCTTTATGATATCTACTAACTGGGAAAGATAACAACACTTTGTGAAATGTACAATGAGTTCCATCCTATCATGGATTTATAGGATGATCCTACACAAACTCTAATTTTGGAAAGTGAGATGTTTAACATTGTGAAGAAGATGTTGAGGAATGATATGGATATATGGACTCTCATCTCCATTAACAACTAGATCAACATTTTTATTTGTCACAGATGAGTTTGATAGATTGATATATACCCACACTAGTGCCCTTCCAAAATTTTTGTGACAATGCTAGGTCATTTGGGTAAACCTGATGGCTAGATAGTATATCACATGGGGTTATCAAGTGAGACTGGAAATATACCAAAGTCTAATTCTAGTGGGTACCATTCCCATGTTCTTGAATGGGTGGCTTCTCTCGGATGGGGACATGCACTTGGGAATCTGATTTTCTATGTTGGTCATGGAGGGTCGATTATCATATGGATGACTTATTCATCTTGTTGCACCATCTCTTACACACCTCTACCAAATGTTAGACCATATCCAGCAAGGAAATGTTCCCTATAGGATTGTAGGTCCTTTCTAGTTCATATCTGACTAGATATGGGAGAATTTTTACTACTAAAAATACCACAACACCATTGGGATCCCTGCTACCTCATTCCCCCATTAGATACTAACCAACTTCAGGGTTGCGGAAATTTTATTATCCCTTAATGAGGTTGCCTCCATGACGAGATAGAATAATCTTTTTGACTTTACTCCGTATCGGTCACCAACCGATCCAATATTCAATAATCATGGTGGATCTCTTGATGAATAGTCATAAATCATATGTCATTGGGATTTGGTTTTCTTGGATCATATATAAGAGTTAGTAATTTTCAAACCATATACCCCCAACTAGTTTAATTTCCAGTTTGGTTTCATTCCAATGGTTTCTCTCCTAATTCCAGAGGGCGTGCTGGGAGAATGAAATACTGGTATTATCCTCCAATTTTATATTATATTAGTGTGTGAAAATAAAAAATATCCAGATTATATTTCCTCCTATTAGAACCACTGTACCCTTATATATTTATTATTTCCAATATTGTGTGGAAGTCTACATAGGGGGTGTGCTGGATAGGATGATCCTTCAGGTAGAGAAACCATGTTATTCGTTGACCCCCTTTTCTCAAGGAGTGATGGAGTTGATTCAAGACCATATTTTGAGTTTGAGGAAGCATCCCCATCCAAGAAACAATCATCCCACTAGTGGGGAATAAATTTTAGAGTATGATAGACCTTCCATATAAGTGATTAATGATGCATCCTTTGAGAGAAAACATACCGCTTCCTCTATTGCTTCTTCATCTTCTCATCCAATTGTACCCTCTCCTGATATACTCATCCATGCAGTTGTAGAGGTTCATACATGGAGAATGCTAACTTGATAGTAGATTCACACCATGATCACTGAGACTCCCATGGAAATATTTCATGATTAATAGGAAAACCTCTAAAATACTTTTCATGATTTTTAGAGGGTGGCATTGATTGCCAGCCATTATATGTAATCATAAAATAAAATTTCTTGACTCAGAAACAATTGGATACTGGAAATAGGGTATTTATTGATTTCATTTGCATAACTCCCCTTCAAAACTACTAAGGGAATATTTGGAGGTTTGTTAATAGTTTCATCAAATAATATCTATTTTTTGGGACCAAATGGACGCCCTGTCTACATAGAGTGTGAAACATGAGAAGATCACATCTCAGTCAATGTCTGGTCTCTTGAAGTCATCATCCACATTTAATTATACTTCAAAAATATTTTAGGATATTTATTCTCTTATCTAGACTCTATATGCTTGTGAAAAAATAGAAGAATTGGGGAGTTGGTACATTAGTTTTTAATCGAGTATTCTCATCATACTCTCTTTAACTTGGAAAATTCAGCCACAAAAATATTATTTTATCCCAATCACAAGTTTTTTCATTTTTATGGAATCATTGGAGAGGCACCATAATGTTGAGATTCTACCTTTTTCTGTTCACTATATTAATGAATGAATATTAAAATAATTACATACACTATCTAGTTTTATTTCACTTTTGATGTGGATGACATTTCATTGATCCGATGTTGCATTGATTGTTAATGATAACCATCCTTTGTATAATACCAGATAAATATAAATTACTAGATTTGATTTCTTAAATAATGTGTTTTTTATCTTAGGAAATTCTCACGAATTCACACCAACATGATATTTCACATTGATGTACCTTCTCCAATTTTATTTGAAAATACATAATTCATAAAAGGATAGATTGGGTGAAATGTATATCCTGCCGGTATAATGCTCTATCATTTGATGAAGTAAATGAACTTAGCGATCATAGCTTAATTTTAAGGTCATATTTTAGGCCCCAAAATTTGTATATCTATTTGTTTATATTATATTAATTTTTTATTATTATTAATATAGGGGAATACTTATTAGTTTTTGACTTGGATTTTTCTTAGGATTCCTTCTTAAGGGTTGTCGACCAAACATGTTTTTTGACGTTTCCATTTTATGAGTGCTAAATATTTCTTGGATTATGTAAAGTGCATTCCTATTGAGGAAAGAATCCAATTTTACCCAATATTCCCTTTTGGGGTTTTCAACAAGGAAGTATTTAAAACAAAACCATTGTTGTGTTGTTGTTTAGGGACTTCTAGCCCAGAACTATTATTTATTTAGTTTAAGGTCCTTTAGCTATGACATTTTATTATTGTAGTTTACGTACTTTTAGCTCGAACCTCATGTTCTCATTGTCTATGGTATTTTAGCTCAGACCGTCTATTTTTAGTACAATACCTTTTGTAAAATAATATTCTCTATTTATTTTAATGTCATGTGGTATATTTAACAACCCATTATTTTATGGTATGCATCTTTTAAAATTTTATATGTTTGATTTTTCACTCTTCTTGCATCACTGAGATTAAAATTGTAATTTATTATAAAGTATGACCATTGGAATAGTAATGTAACCATTAAGAATAGTAATAAGAACCATAGAGTAGTAACTTCACCTATGAATGTATAAATAAAATATAGGTTTCTTATAAATAAAAATTTGATAAATATTTATATCTTGGTATAACTAAATAAATGTTTTAAAAATGATATATTAAGTGTTGGTATTTTTTTAAAGATTAAATTTTTATTTAAAATTTTCTAATAAATATAATGTTTTAAAAGAAATATTATTTTCATAAAAAAGATTCATTGACTAATATTTTTTATTCTTCTGATTATAATATAATATTATTAGAACTTAATTTATTTTTCAAAGTGTTATAAAATCAATTATAATTTTAGAATCATCATTTTTTAAATAAATGATGATTTTAACAAAAAACTAAATTTATCATATTTATAAAATTATTTCCATAAAATGGAGTTCATTTTTTAATTCTACACATTGAATAATGTTTTGGGTGAATATTTGTGATTTTCCTAAAATACATGATTTTTTTGTGAAATGCAAAATATGGCCATTTATGAAAAAACAAATTATAAGTTAAATACACTATCCTAGGATTCATTGATGATTTAATAACCTTAATTTATAACTACACATAATCATTTCAATATATTTAGTGATAATGATCGAACAATTCCTAGTCTTGAGCCCAAATAATAAACAAATAATAAATTATTTAAAAAAACACCCCTCTCGTCCACTATAAATACAGCCCCTCAACACCCCTTCTCCTCACACCAAAAAATACTTAATACATACTTATATTGTTACCAATTCATCTCCAAACCCTCTCCCCCACATCATGGTCATTCTAGTATCACCAAAAGACCATCTCAATGTTCCTTAAAGGTGTTATCATGGTGAAGAATTCAAGAGGAAAATCCCCTTTTGTTCATTTAATTTTGTTTATTTTTATTTTAATTTATTATCCTTCCTTACATCCACTATCAAAACATTAATGATAAATATTGTCTATTATATGTACTATATTGTTATTATGATTATTGGATATCCACCATCAATTCTTTTCCCTTACCCATTTTAATTTAAAATGGAAATGTCTCCACAAGGTGTCGATCCACCACCTTCGTGGATGATGATTCTATCGTTTCCTAATAGATCCTTCAAGTATGGTCATAATACCGGATTTATTATTATATAATATTATAATAAGTGTAATAAAACATATTTATTTTATTGTAAAATTTATATATAAATAATATTAATTACTAAAACAAAACTAGTGCGTGATGATCAAAACAGTTCAAAAGAACCCAAAAAGATTATCATTAACATTTTATCTTATGATTAATCAACATATCTTTAAAAAATGACATATAGGACCATTAAATATTTTCTAATTTATTTAATAAAATATAAGTTTAATTCTAGATAACTATTTCTATTTTACATGATCTTTCATACATGTACACAAATGAAGTAATTGTGAAAAATTAGGAAATGAATGCTTCTGAACGATGAAATTGAATCCTATAACTCATTAAAAAGACCATGAATGAATTTAATTAAATTATAATAAATAAAATAAACGATTAATAAGTTCTTAATTATACTATTAAGGAGTTTAATTTCATAATTCATGATGTTAATTACAAGTGAAGATTACTTTTGTACATATTGTATGGAATTATCCCAGAACCTCCATTTTTATTTTGGATTATGATATCTCTCTATTTTTACACAATTCTAGTTATTATTTATTTTTAAATAGTTTTTCTATATTCTGTGTATATGTTACAAAATAATTTATCTAGATCTATTCATCTTTATTTTATGGGAAAATACATGTTTTTTAAGTTTCTCTTTTCAATTCCTCTCGATAAGTAAGCCCGATTAATGGGGACATTCCAATTTCTTATCCAATTTTATGCATCAATATACCTCATGAGACAAAACAGATATGGATTTAAATAAGTATTTAACCATTTATTTTCAGATTTCTTGGATGAGACATTGAATGTATGTTTAATATGTCTAGAATTATGAGTTCCATCATTATGATAATAGTAATTGATAATCCATGTGATTATTTAGATAGTAGAACACCATTTTTTATGTTTCATTCTCATGTTATTATTTATATGAAAATGTTTATTCAACTTTTTTTCCTAACATATTATACTAAATATTATGTTTTAATAGAATGTTTTTTTATTCATCATGCCTGATTGTTTATGTTCATTTATGATAGATTTCACTATATTTTGTACCATTAAAAATCTTATGATATCACCCCTTTATTATGTTTTATTTTTCCTAAGAATGTGAATATGTATATTATGAATGACTTGTAGGGATAATCTTGGAGTTTATCGTTGTTTCCAATGGAGTTTCTATGTTGTTTTTAATTTCAAGTTGTAAAGTAATACTTATGTTTGTATCTATTTTTCTAAGTCTAATAAACTATCTTGACCTTTAGGATGTGAATTCCTTGTTTATTATACCAATGTAAAAAATTAAGGAATTTGATTTGGGCTAAAGGGGTCAGGGTATTTACAGTTGGTATCAGATGAAGTTTTGTAAAAACCATAGAGACTAAAAAATAGATTATGGAACATGACCCTAATTTATACTTTAAGAATAAGGACAGAATAAAATTCGATAATTTTGGTAAGGTAGATATTATGTGGTTTTCTTAGAAATAACTCTCTGTTTTTTTGTTATAAGAGGGCATGGTTCTAGCATATATGTTCATAGGAGTAACAAATCTGACATGGTACATTGGGCCCGACTCTGCGTAACCCAGTACATGATAATGGGTCATACCATGCATCTGTTTTGACACTCCTAGGAGATATTCTTAGAGTAATTCACATTTTATTTAAAACCCATTATGAAGGATTTAAACGTAAATATGTCCCTAAAAAACCATGTTTACGATAATGAGATTAGTTGTACATTTGTTTTAAAAACAATTTATGTTTTAATAGTTCAAAATTATGAATTATGATTAACACTCTAATTTAGTGTATTCCATTTATTATAAATGAAACATATTAGAAGGAAAATAAACTATATCGACGCACGTATCCAAAGTAGGTATCACCCTCCAGTGCCAGATAATGATGTTGTAGTTGGAGCTACAAATAGATCCGAATCACTTATAACTATATTGCGTCAACTGATTCCAGTTATGATAAATAACCTTACTCACATGGAAAATCCTGATCCACAATGTGGTGTAACAATTTTATACTGCATTATGCATCAAAAACCTTCATCATTCAATGGGATTAAAAATCCATTTTTCACTGAGAAATGGATAACTTTTTTAGAGATGATATTTTTATCCTTAAGAAGTAATGAAGGACAGAATGTTATCTTGTATTTTTATAATCTATTGGGATATATATATCAATGGTGGTAATTAATTAAAAATACAAAGGATGAAGAAGAAATTGAAAATGTGGAATGAAAGGATTTTAACAAACTTTTGATAGAAAAATATTTCCCTCACAAATAGTGACCAAATATAGAGGCAATTATTGAATCTAAGATAGAAATAGAATGAAGATGTTTCCAAGTAGGAAGCCAACATTACAAGGTTTTCATGTCATGTTACAGATTACATATGCAATCAAAAGATCAAGATTGGTCGATTCTTTGTTGCGTTAAAACCATTCCTCAAAAGGGTACTGGTCTCCAAAATTTTATCATCATATAAATATATATTCTCATGTGCGATCAAGATAGAGAAATAATTCTCTATTTCATATGTCATTATGGGAAAACAAGATGAGAAGAGGGCGGTAGGGCAAAGAAAGGATAAAGGGAAGAATACAAAATGGAATTTTGAACATTTGATACTTGTGGAAGGAAACACCTTAAATATTTCATAAAAGGAAGTGTAGTTTTCTACAAGTGTGGTGTGAAAGTCCATCATGATAAATATTTTAAGGGAAATAAAGAAGCTACCAAGGTTCAATGCCAATTTTTTTGGGAGATAGAACACTATGAAAATTATCATTAGAAGTATCAAGGAAACATGACTCAGAAGAAGCAATGAGATCAATGACAAGTTTATGTGATAATAACAACTGAGGTTGATGTTCCAAATGATTTGGTGATTGGTACTGTAATCATATCCTCAAAATTTAGATAAATAATTATTTAATTTTGGATCATCACATTAATTTTTATCTTCATAGTTTTCTTTATAATTTAGATATTTCAAATTCACCTTAACAAAAGATATGTCAGTAAAGACTCTTAGTGGAAACATGTTGAAGAAATATGTGTTGAGAAGTTCCTATTATGACACATAAACTGGATCTTGTTTCTGATTTTATCATCAAATGTTTGGTTTATTTTCATATAATCCTTGGTATGGACTGGATTTCAAAATATAAATCAAAATTTTATTTTAATGAGAATGAAATTATGATTCCAAATAAATGTATAGAATTTCTCATCTTTTGCGGGGGAGGTTTAATCATCTAAGTCATACCTAGATCAAACCTATAGTATCAATTCTAAATTAAATTCCGGGGTAGGAAGAGAAAACATCATCTATGGATGAGGAATGAAACACTCAAATTGAGGATGTACCGATTGTATAAGAATAAAATAATGTATTTCCAAAGAATTTTTGTAGACAACCTCTTGTGTGGTAATTTAGTTTTCTATCGCTTTAATTCATTATGAAATACCTATATCAAATACACCTTATAGAATGGTCATTGTGGAATTAGTGTAGTTGATGAAAAAACTATAAGAATTTAGTAATATGTTATTTATTCTATTTATTATTTCTCAATGGGGATCCCCTATTAACATTTTCAAGAATCAGGATTGGTCCATGAAGTTGTTCATCAACTAAAAATAAATAAATAATATTACAATAAAGAACAAGTTTCTTATTCATCAAATTGATGATTTATTTTATCAAATTCATGGATCTCAATAGTTTTCAAAGATTTACCTTCGATCTGGATACCATTAATTTCATGGGATGAAAAACGTTATTCCAAATATAAAATTCTTAACTAGGTATGGAAATTACATATTTACAGTTATTCCATTTTTGCTGACTAATATAACCTTTGTTTTTATGGAACTAATGAATAGTGTTACAAGAATATTTTGAGGATTTTTTTATTCATTGAAGATATCATGACATATTCCAAAAACAATGTTGACCATGAGAACCACTTGTGGATTATTTTGGTGACTCTTAGACGAAAATATTTATAAGGGATTCTAGAAAGTTTTCATTCTGGATTCAATCAATTTCCTTTTCTAGAAAAATTTTCTCTAAGGATGGAATATGAGTTGATCCTATGAAGACAATGGAATTTCAGGAATGGCATTCACTATGAACATTATTGGGGTCATAGTTTCATTGGTTTAGAAAGTTACTATTGGAATTTCATTTAGAATTTTTCCTGATACATAACCCATTAAAAAATATTTCTAATAAATGGGTTAATTTTATTTGGAAAAATTAATGTGGATAATTATATGAATAATTTAATTTAAGATTAGTGAATGCTCCGATATTGACTCTACCATAAGTAAATTTTAGATTTTTTATTTATAGTGATGCATCAAAGAAAGGACATAGTTGTATCATTATGTGAAATTATAGAATTATTACCTATACATCAAGGTAGTTAAAAACTCATGAATAGAACTATCCAAAACGTGATCTTGAGTTAGAAGCTATAATCTTTGATCTATGTATTTTGAGACATTATCTCTATGGTGAAAGATGTGAGATATATAATGATAACATGATCTTGTAATATGTCTTCTCACATGAAAAAACTCAACATGTGGGGAAATTGATTGATTTATCTACTCAAGGATTATGACTGTTCAACAAACTATCACCCATGGAATGAAAATAAGGTTGGAGATGTATTGAGAAGGAAGTATCACGGATTTCTAAAAAAAATGAGGACTGAAAATGATTCAGTGTGATTTGATCTATTAAAGACGCATATGGGAATTATCAAGGAAGGTGAAATGTTAATAATATTTCAAATGGTTTACCAAATATATTTATTAGAAAGGATTAAAATTTCACAATCTAGAGATGTGTATTTTCATGTGAAAATTAAAGGTGTGAATCATTGTATGTTCGAAAACATCATATATGAGTATGGAATTCTGAAATTTGGGAAGAGGATTTGTGATCGCTCTATACATGACCTGAAATGGGAATTTTTGGATCATAACTATTGCTAAAATTTCTCTATAAACCATAGTATTACAAATATGTATAGAGATTTTATGGAACATTTCTAGTGGGATAACCTCTAGTGGGAAATTGTTTATTATGTATCACGATGTTTCGTCTGTCAATATGTGAAGGCCAAAAGGAAACATCATAGAGGATCCATGAAACATCTACCTATTTATATTTGGAAATGTGATGAAATTAATAAGGATATTATCACTAGATTTCAAAATACTCCATGAAATAATGATTTAATTTGTTAATTGTTGATCTACTTAATTTTTTTTTCATATTTTCTCTCTATAAGGGAGGATTTTCCATTGGAGTGCATTGGATAAATCTATATTAACTAAATTGTAAGAATTAATGGTGCACAAATTTCTAATTTGTATGATCATATTCTACAATTTACATCGATTTTATGGAAAATTATGAATAATTCACTTAATAACGAGCTTCATTTGAGCACTTCATATGACCCTCATACTAACGAGCATTCAGAAAGGATGATTCAAACATTGGAAGACATATTTAGATCCATCCCACATGAATTTCAAGGAATATAGGATTATTATTTAACATTGGTAGAGTTTTAATATAATAATAGTTTCCATTAAAGTATTAAAATGGAACAATATGAAGCATTATATGGAAATCGATTTTGTACTCCAACATTTTTGAAGAAATTGGGTGAGAGGAACCTCATAGGTCCAAAATATTTAGAGGAAACTACATCAATGGTAAATACTATTCAAATTCATATCAAAACTTATAAAAGAAGAGAAAATAGATATACTGGTAATATAATAAAGGAGTTTATTGTGGGTGATATTGTTTTTATGAGGGTATCTCCATGGAACGGTGTGATAAGGTTCATTAATAATGGGAAACTTAGCCCCATGTACAACATAAATTTTTAAATTCTAGTGATAATTTGAGATGTGGGTTATAGTTTGGCGATTCTACCTAGACTTTCAAAAGTATACAATGCGTTCTACATATCATTGTTTAGAAATTACATGCTAGAACCAACACATGTCCTCACTTATAAAGGAATAGAGTTGGAACTTGATTTATCTTACTGTGAAGATCTAATCTAGATTCTTGACACCAGGGAGTAGGTTTTGAGGAATCAAATGACTTGGCTTGTAAAATCACTTTCTTAATATCATCAAATTGAAGAGGTGATGCAGGTACTGGAGGATTTAATGATGAATAACTACCCAAAATGTTTTATGACGTCATATTCTAGAAATTTTGAGGATGAATTTTTTGAAGGATGGGAGAATGTGACAACCCATGATTTTATGTTATACCTCTATTAAAATTTAATATCTTTGATAGTTTATGCATAAAATAGAACTAAGTTTAAAATGGTAATATACAATTAATTATGATCATTAGAATAGTAATGTGACCATTAGGAATAGTAAATGACCAATAGAATAGTAAATTCTCCTATGAAAGTATAAATAAATTTTTTTATCTTTTAAGTGAAAATATGATACATTTATATATTTTTATAAGTAATTAAATGTTTTAAGAATTATAAATTACGTGTTGGAATTTTTGGAAAGCATAAATAATTATTTACAATTTTAAAATTAATATAATTTTTAAAAGATTTTTTTTTTCATAAAATATATTAATAAACTATTATTTTCTTGTCATTTGATTACAAGATAATTTTACGAGACCATAATCAATTTTTCCAAGTGTTATAAAAGGAGTTATAATTTTAAAATAACTATTCTTTGAGAACTGATGATTTTAATTAAAATTAAGTATGTATCAAATATAGAAAAAAATTTATAAAATGGATCTACATTATGAATTATATATTTTTAAAAATAGTTAGGGTGATTTTTTTGGATTTTTCTAAATTACTTAAATTTTTAGTGAAAAGTATTATGTGATAATTTACGGTATATATGCATTTTTAGTTACATACACTATTCAATGAGTAATTTTTGACTTAATCACCATGATATCAAACTCACATTAATTATTTTAATATATTTATTTATAATTATGACACTATTTGTAGTCTTTACCCCAAATAATAGACAAAGGAATATAATATTCAAAAAACACCACTCTCTTCCACTATAAATAGCACCCCTTCTCCTCACACCTAAAAATCCTTGAATACTTTCTTATATTCTTCTAATATCTTCTCCCCAAACATTAACCCACGTATTCATATTTTTGGTCTCACCAAAATACCATCTCATGTTTTTTTAAATAGGTTCTCAAGGTGTGTAATTCAAGTGGTTAGTCCCCGTTTGTTCTTCTAATTTCCTTTCTTTTTTTTTATTTTCTTATCCTTTCCATACCTACTCTATCCAAACATTCCTAATAACTCAATTTTCTTATATATAATGGAATTTTATTATGATTATGATATTTCCACAATAAATTCTTTTATAATCACCTTTTTATTCTAAAAATGAAAACACTGTCATTGAGGTGTCGATTCACCACCTTCATGGATGGTGATTCATTCATTTTCTAATAATACCTTTAAGGATGGTCATAAAACCATTTTTATTGTCAAAAAAGATTATAATATGTATATTAAGACTTATTTAGTGTTCTAGATATATTATTTATACATAATATTAATTAATAATACAAAACTACTGTGTGATGATCAAAACAACACCAAATTAATCCAAATTGTTATCCTTAACAGTTTATCTAATGAATCAGCCTCATTTCTAGAAAAAACTGATATATAAAACCAATATATATTCTATATGTTCATTAATAACATATAATTTCTTTATTGGATAACTTTTATCATTTTACATGATCTTTCATAAATGCAAACAACTGAACTAATCATAAAAACAAGGGAAATTAATTCATCCGAACAACAAAATTGAATCTTATAACTCTTCAAAAAGACCATAAATGAAATAAATAAAATAATAATAAATAAAATAATTTTTTAGTAGGTTATATATTGAATTATAAATTAATTTAATTTCATTGTGAAGGGTTTTATGTATATGTGAAGAAAACATTTGGACATAAGGTATGAGATTCTCCCCGAACCTCCATATTTTATTCAGGTTATGATTTCTCTATCTTTAAAACAATGAAATTTTTATTTCATTATATATAATTATTATATATTCTATGTATATGTTCCAAACTCATTTATCTTGTTCAGTTCATCTTTCTTTGATGGTGAAATATATGTTTTATTAGTCTTCCTTTTCAATTCCTCCTGATAAGCAAGCCCAATTAAAGGGTAGTTCCATATTTCTTACACATTTTCAAATACACTCCAAAATATGTTATAAGGAACCAATATTTTTATAAATTCACTCTATTTATCATGAAAAACTATATTATTTAATTTTTGTTTTTTCAGAAATAATGAATCATTTTCGACATTAAATACTCTTTTATGTTTTCTCTTAAACTACACTAAAGTGGCAAATTTATTAAGAGTCTTTTACATGTTTTCACTTCAATTGTACATCATTTATACCTTAAATATAACTTATTTCTCATACCATTTTCTTTTATTGGATAAAAATTATTATAATAATATTTTATAG
The DNA here is from genome assembly GCA_963277665.1 of Viscum album. Classification (NCBI taxonomy): domain Eukaryota; kingdom Viridiplantae; phylum Streptophyta; class Magnoliopsida; order Santalales; family Viscaceae; genus Viscum; species Viscum album. The sequence continues at coordinate 655,706 of CAUJRU010000371.1, read as the reverse complement.
AAATTATTTTCCAAAATAATTCATCTTTCCAAATTTAAAAATTGTATTTTTCTAAAGAATTCCTCGTTGATTTTATTAGAGTATTTTCATCTATTTTAGTAACCTATACTATATCATATAATTAATTGGGTATTAGAATTTATTATATCATATTTGATATTTTATTAAATGGTTTAGCATCAATTTGACTGTGGATATTCCATATTGACCCCATTCACCAAATTACTTAGAATGGTTAGTGATTATGTTTACTAATCAGGGAAAGTTATGTGTATTTTATTTATGGTTCACCCCATTCATATGAGAAATGAATTGAAATTATTAAGTGATGGGTAGGTCCCTCTATATCCCCTTAATTCATATTTATGTGTCATGAGACAAAACATATATGGATTTGGTCAAGGCCTAAACCATTTATTTTCAAATGTCTTGGTCGAGGCCTCAACGGTATGTTTCAGATGTCCAAAATTATGAATTTACTAATTATGATATTAGTAATGGATAATCAATGTGATTATCAGACTAGTTGAATATCCATGGTTATGTTTAATTCTCATGTGATTATTTATATGGAATTTTTATTCAGCTTTTATTCCTTCCATATTAGGATCAATATTATGTTTTAATGGCATGTGTTATTGGTTATTCACCATCCCATATTATTTATGATTATTTATGATAGATTCCACTGTATTGTTTACCCTTACAAAGCATATAATCTCACCCCTTTATTATGTTTTATTTTTCCCTAGGATAATAATATGTATATTATGAATGTCTTTCCGGGATAATCTAGGAGTTTATGGGTGTTTCCAATGGAGTTTCTATATTGTATTTCATTTCATGTTGTAATGTAAAAAATATTTTTTTATCTATGTTTCCGATGCCGCAAAACTATTCAATCATTTGGGAAGTTACTTAATTGGTTATTATATCAATTTAATAATGTAAGGCAGTGAATCTAGGCTACTATAGTTGGGGTAATTATATTAATGACGCCTTCCATTTATTTTACTCTTGTAGATGCCAAAATACGATCAAGAGCTGAAGAAGGTTGGAACGTGATAAAGTGAATCCATATGTGGAACCAGCGATCTGTTCTAGGCGTCCTAGAGGGGTGGTGCGAAAAACATAATGGAGTGTGTGAAAATATATGCCTCGTGAAAAAAACTCTGGGAATCACGAGAGTTTTCCGCGCAGCATGGAACTCTTTCACGCCAACTCTCCGTGCAATTGAACTTCACACTGTCGACATTGAGGTCCTTAATATTTCATGCTAAAGCATTTTTCGCACGGACCCACGATCCTGAGTTCCTATAAATACATGGCCACCCCCTTCGACTTTAGCCTGAAAAATTTGAACCGCCTCTCCCACGCGAAATTCCTCTCTTGTGCATGCAAAGGTGATGGCTCTTAGGTACTAAATTATTCACGCCAGGTCGCCCGAGGGTCTGCCGTTACGCATGAATACTCAGGTTTCATCCTTGTCCAAATCCCCTTGAACCCCTCCCCCCACATGCAATTCCTTCTGATTGCGTGCAATTAAGTCTTCAGCGTGCAATTCCTATTTTGTGTCGGCCTACTCAATTTCACACCCAGTTCTCAATTGTGTGCCGAACCAGAGTTTTTCTCATGCACAATTCCTTTTGTGCACCGACCCAACCCCTTTTTCGCACAATAGTCCCTTTTGCGTGCAAGCCTCCCACATTGTGCGACCATGATGTCACACCTCTGGGCATCATTTTCGAGCGCCTCCAGTGCCCATGGCGCCTTTGTCCTATACTTATTACACATGAAACCTCCCAGGTTTGCACAATGTAACTTCAAATTCCCCTGGACGACACTGCCCATTGCATTGCTTCACCTCATGCTTCTTCGCATAGACACACTAATGACTATTGCTTCTTCGCATAGACACGCTAACGTGGGCCCCTCAATGGTTCTCTCCATGACACCCCCTCACCATGGCATTTCCTGTCCTTTCTCCGCACCAAGGTGTAGAGGGTACTAGTTATGTATGTCCTTGGGATGCGAAGAAAACGCACCTCGTCCGAGCTGTAGGACGTTAAACTTCCAAGCACCCTTGTCCTCAGCACATGACATTAAATTGTGACCTCTCCCTATGCCTCGCACGTAGTGTACCCCCACCTTGGACATTCTCCACGACTACTAGTCTCCATAGGGGATGATATCCTCCTTATGGGAGTGGAATTTGTCCACAGGGGAAGGGCAACCATGTCGGTGTAAGCCCCTATATTTCTTGTAGGAGGTATCATCCTTTCTCCTCCTTTCATCTTCAGACCCTAGGGCCAGCGAAAGGCATGGTAGGGAATGGTACTTCTCCTTTCTTGGGTCCCAAGTCCCTCTACCGCAGCGCTTTGTCTCCTTAGGGCCTCCATTCTAGAGTATGTCCCGACTTCTCAGGCTGCTAACCACACATAAGCCCCTATATCCTCTTTGGACTGCTAACCACATGAAAGCCCCACTCCATTTCCCACAGATGCACCTTTCGCGACGTGAACATGAAGTCTCTACTATATCTTGTTTCTCACACCGACCATGACTCACATGGGCTTAGAGTAATCACTGACCATGACATATTCCTTGGAAAGTCTGGAGTGTAAGCCCCATACACCTTTACCATCCTAAACTACAAGGTCTTTGATCCTTGCCAAGGAAGGGTACATAAAAATCCTCCACAAGGTTCAATCCCACCACCCTGGTTGATCTGACCTTCACCACGTCGGTTCACCAACACCTTGGGGAAGCCTAGAGTGTAAACCCCACACACCTTTACCATTCTGAACTATGTGTTCCTCGATCCTTGCCAAGGCAGGGTACGTAGGAATCCTCCACGAGGTTCAAGCCCACCACCCTGGTCAATCTGACCTCCTCTACATCAGTTAACCAACACCTTGGGCAGCCTAGAGTGTAATCCCCACACACCATTACCATTACGAACTATGAAGACTTTGATCCTTTTCAAGGAAAGGTATGTAGGAAGCCTCCCTAAGGTTCAAGACCAAAACCCCATTATCCCGACACCCCTTCACGTTGTTTGATATCCCCCTTTTCACCAGAACTACGAGGTCTTTGATCCTTTCCAAGGTGTGGTATGTAGGAAGCCTCCCTAAGGTTCAATCCCACTATCCACCTAGACCCCATGTCCTTATTCATGTCGGTTTACCCCCGTCCCACACGATGTTAAAATGTGAACCTCTTTCATAGGTAAGCCATTTCCACTCCATTTAGATTTAATTCATTGTCACAATAGCAGCGTTGTCACTACGGATGTAAGCTGTTGTAACCTTAATCTGCGGTAAGCCGTTGAAACCCCATCCAGCAGTAAGCCATTGAAAACCCTAACCGATAGTATGTCGTCATCATATTAACTACGTGGAATTTGATTCCATACCACCAGGATATGTAGGAAGTCTCTTCGAGACTCAATCCCAAAATCATCATCATCCTCATGAAGGTGACATCCCATCAGCCATCTTGATTCTTACCTAGGATACCACATCTCGGTGGGATCATGCCACTACATCCCCCCTTTCCCACAAACAACATTAGGGAAGACACCCACGCGTTGGCCCCAATATCGATGTTCTCCTAGGGGGTTCCTCCATCTAATCCACTCTAGTCAATGTTCTGATCAGCCCGATCCATCTCCTCCAGATGTTAAACTTGTGGCATACCCTGTGTTAACTATGAGAAGATGAGGAAAACCTCAGATACATGCCTATGGCATATGACTCGCCGCATTCGATGTGGGATTCCTTGGGATTCCGCACCCTCAAAAAGCCCTATAATAATATAAAAAAGACAGACATGCCAATCCCCCAGCATCAAGACATGCCATTGATGCCCCACATGACTAATCCACTAACTGAAGGTTGCTGTCCTGACCAGACCCCTTGAAATTTCTTGACAGTAGTAGCGTAATTAATTGGTGTCCATGAAGATATGGCACCAGGAAGAGTTTCAAAAACAACGTCTTAAGTCTATGAGGGAGACCCAGACTAGGTGAAGAGTTATGAGGAGTAATCAACATAAGGATGAACCGACATCCCATCATCCTGTTTCGATCTAGGAGCAGACGTCCCTGAATAAGGAGCATATTCCCCCCGCCTTTGGAAATCGGGAATGCAGGGCAACAAAAACCGCGTATTTTGTCCCCAAATGAGATGGATGCGCACGCCCTGGAGGAAGTGTTTTAAATATAAATGGTGAACCTGACATGAAATTATTCTCTTCAATATGGATATTAGTAAAACTATGGGCATCAATAGATTGACGTGTAACCAGATCCAGCTATATGGTGCTGGGTCCTGCCAAGTAAATAGAGGGCCAGGCGTGAAACAAACTAGAAGTTGGGGCAGTAAAACTTTGGACATCCCATTATGCAATGTTGTCAGCATGGATCCCTCTTACCGATCACGGAAGACGGGATGACATCAGGGCAGTGTTCGTCGATTTCTTTTATTTCAATACTGATGAGTTCATCTCCCTGCTTCTCAGGAATCAGGTTGTAGCCACTGGAATACGATCACCGCCTGACCGTCTATGTAGGGGGAGGGGAAACTCCAGCACAACCACTTCTAATGGCTTCACTGCTCCCATGATGGAATCTGCGTCAACGATCATGGGGCACCCATGCCCCATCTCCCCATCGGAGGTTATCCAACGAAGGGTAATTGACAACCTCGTGCATCTTTACAAGGAGGAGGGCATAATCCCAACCCGAGATATGGTCTTCATGGATCTGGAGGCGTCCTCACATCGCCATCAATGCTGCCCTTGAGGGCAGCGCAGAGAGCCATTGCTCCCCACCCCAACATACAACCGCTTCGGGAGCCTATCCTCGGAATGCCTTGATGACTCCCTGCCTTGCGCTTATGAGGTAGGTGATTTCTGAGCCAGCCCAGTCAGAGTCCCAAGCCAGAGGCTCCCAGCTAGGGATCCCACTTGGCCATGTTAGCACCACCGCCTGGTTATGCTGGATGAAGAGAAGGTAAGCTACGCACCTGCACCACCGGCCCCGGTACGTCCGACCCGACACCTGCGTCAGGCACAAACTGAGGATGCCTGCCATGGGGCGTCAACACCGATGACTACTGTGGCCCGATCCACCGTCGACGCATAGCATCAGGTCCCTGCATACACTACCCAAGGGCACCACTCCGCCCGACTGGGATTGAGGCCCCAACCAACCCATGGGTAGGTTGGGTCGACTCTCTTAGTCACTGGAACCAGCAGTGGCCGCCGCAAACCAACCCACAGTGACGACCCCCCATACAGAGGTCTTCCTCATACCACTACCACAGAAAGTGCGGGCCTTCCCTACTTCATGGTTTAGCATGGAGGTCCTCCCCATGCCACCCTCAACCCAAATGATGGTCTTCCTCGAGATAGTGATGCTCAGCACGAGGGTCTCTCCCGTGCCCACTACACTGGGTACAGATTCATTCCTCCCGCCACCAACATCTAGTGTAGGGACATTGCCTGTCTGGCCTCTCTCCAATGCGGGGATCCTCCCTACGTCCTTTCAGCAGCCGATGAAGGTCCTCCTCACCCCAGAAACCAGAGGGGTGAAGGCCAGCTGCGCTCCACCAGCACCAAGCATGGAGGCCCTCCCCATGCTCCTGTCGGTCCCAACAGAGGTCTTTCCCGCTCTAGTGATATTCATGGATGTTCACCCCATGTGCCCTTTGACATTTGTCTCGGTGCTCCTCGCTCCCCGACTTTCTGAGGTGGAAACCCTCTTGCCCCAGCACCAATGCGGCCAAAGGACCCCATGTCAAGAATCAGCCCTATCCCGATGATCCACCTAGGGGTAGGAAGTTAGGTTTTCGCTACCACAAGAAGAACCTGGGAAGGCCCAGATGGAGATCAAACCAGTCCACTTCTCAGACTCTAAAGTAGAGTATAACTCTGCTTGGGAACCCACCCCTCACTCATATGAGTCAAAGGTCCGAGCAGGAATAAGGTGCATCAGCCTGGAGCTCCAGAAATACGATGTCCAAAGGATCCCTCCTCCCTCCATAGGTATATCCAGGAGGATGAAGATATGGAAACCCTATAGGTCACGGTTGTGAAATCACCACCATAGTCGCCGGAAGCACTTTCTACTTCCACAAGAGATTGCAGAGAGCTATTCGTGGGACCAATGGCAGGCAAGCAGCATCAAGGCCTATCACCAGCATCCCTGGTCCCTAATCTAGAAATGACGACCATCATCCCCTCTTATCGCGACGTAGAATCCAGGTCACTACACTCTTCGGAGGATAGCTCGAGAATCAGCGGCCAGTCAGCCCGCTCACTGTATACTCCACCGACCATCCTTCCATCCCAGCGGTCCACTTCTATACCACTTCCAGTTCCTCATCCTCCCCCAGTTGACTAGTGGGGAATCAAGGGATAGACCCTGAAGCTAAGTCGAGGATCTTCTGGAGCATCCTTGCAGCAGACCAGTTCCCTAAGAAGTTCTGGCCCGCGGTAGCACAAAATTTCTGTATGCTGGAATCCCTCACTCCGGAGGAAGTTGAGTGTTTTTTCTACACCCTCTTGGAGACACATTTCAGTATTCGTTATCATCTCTTGGTTTATTGAAGGATCCAAATGCATTTCAAAGAAATTAGTGAGCAGTGTCATCTAGTCGATCTGGCCGCACTCCCTGTGGCCCAGCGCCCTGAGTCACCAGGTCGTCGTGAGACTCTCTAGCAACAATGAGTTAAGAGTATCAAGGTACTCCGCAAAATTATAAGGTTGGATACCCCCCACATGAAAATATATGGTTGGGGGTAGTATGCTGCCCTCCTCTTTAGTTCTATGTGGCAGCAGCCTGACTCGCTATGAGATATTGAGGACATGCTTCCAGGAATGGTTACGGTCAACATGGCCGATATAGTAGACAAGGAGGATGAGCTGGAGCTTATTGATAGATACCTACCTCCTGAGAGTGTCCCACCACTATTGGACCCATCAGGGAGGATTACTCATTAGTAGAGGAACCTTCTAGGCCTCCCTGTTCCCACTAAGGCATTGGTACTTGACTGGAATTCTAGTAAGGGAAAAGAGCACGTCGGAGCTGTCAAGCACTCCGACCTATCCACCTCCGTTCAGAAGATGGAGGAGGACCCTGAGACGGCCATGTTGAGCTAGAAAATTTCTTAGCAGAAGAGGCTGGTCAACAAAATCCTGGCTGAATGCGCTGCAGAGCGATGACCAAACTACGATGATCCTAGGCCAGGGTAGCAGGGGTAGGAATAACTACCCCTCGTTGAGATGCCCCCAGGCTTCCCTGATCATATAACTCCTATGGACAGTGCTAAAGCCAGAGATCACGGAAAAAGGGCACGATATGTCTCTCCAAACCCTCTCGAACAGTGCGGCAATCCAAGGATTCCAACCTGGGTTTCCCCAGCAGCCCCGCAGACCGCGCCACCAGCCGCTCCACGATCCGCTGGGCCTGTTTTCCATGATGAAGAACCTGGAAATGCGCTCGTGGTTTGGGATTCCCATAAAGATAGGGACCCCGACCAGATGATCCTATATCTGTGCTCATAGCCCACCTTGAGGCATTGTAAACACGGTAGCTGGAAATCCCACCATATAGAAAGTCATACCCAGCATAAGTGGATGATATGCTGGAGCCTCCGGGTTTTGGGTCTCCCACATTCTCCCCCTTTAACAGGATGGGGGACCCACTGTAGTACCTAGCCAATTTCAACTCATGGTGTGGTCCAATGTTAGGGACTCTAGTGTAGTAGGAGGCTGCCTAGCTCTGCTATTTTGTTCAGACATTAGAGGGGCCGACATTCTTCTGGTACAGCCAGCTCCCCGTCAGATATGTGACTAGTTGGGAGGACCTATGCTGGAAATTCCTTTACCATTTCAGCTCTACCACCTGTAAAACTAGTATCTTAGACCTCTTCAAGTGCATGAAAAGGCCTGATTAGTGAGTTGTGTACTTTATCTCCCGGTGGAAGGGGCTCACATACTCCCTTGACATGACACTGACTCAAGAGCAACTACTGATGATGTGTATAGGGAACGTCAAGATGGAACTTGTTCCTTCTCTAATCACCCAGAACTACCCTGGAGGATTCTGATACCTCTCTAATAAGGCCTAGCGCCTGGAGGAAGCCCTGCCATAGGCCAACTAAGCCCGTCTGTTGCCCCATATAATTCCAGTGAGGAGATTTTTCAGAGCTGAGCCCGCTGCGGTGGCCCAAATAGAAGCCTCCAGACAACTAGAATTGCTACCAGTGGCACTAGCCTTGCAACATCGTAGAGGCCCTCCACCTCAGGTGCAGCCTCCATCTCAACAGAGTCCTCCTCTGAATCGGCAAGTGCCCCCGTAGAATGCACTTCCAGTACCTAGGCGGGACAATCAGGGTTCGCCTCCTCGACAGGTTCCTCCTGCTCCTTGTCAGTGCCAAGATCCAAGGGACCCCTTTATAGATAAAAGAAACTGAACCTTATCATTCAATTAGAATCAGGTCCTCGGTTACATCTGTAGTGACTTAGAGCAGTGGATTGTACACTTTCCTGAGTTTAAAAGGCCGGAAGAGGCGAATCTCACTGATCGTCCCAACTACTGCCCCTATCATCATATTCTAGGGAACACCCTCAAGTAGTGTTATGAGTTCAAAGACTAGATTCAACAGCAGGTCGATAACAACATAGTCAGGCTGGGCCCAACCCCAGCACATGTGGCAGGTGTCTTTATAAGGTCAGACAATAGTAGTGACAGTGATGGTGAGTGGCAGTAGGTTTCCAACCGTGGGTCCCGGAAGTATGATAATTGGATGGCTTGCAAAAGGTCGCTTGTGGCCATGGAATCATTTGAGAATTCCTAAATCAGCTGGATCCTTTTGAAGCTATAGCCACCACTTCTGTATCATCATATCAGCCGACCTCTTCCTAGAAGAGCAAGCATCAGCTTTGCAAGAAAAATCAACACACCCCTCCAATGCCATCATCGTACCGCACTCTAGATGACTTTATGCCCCCAGAGATGGGGATTCCTCCCAGAATCTACCCAGTAGTGGATGAATCTTCATGTGATAGTCAAGGGTATGCTTCGGTTAATACCATGGAGTTGGTAAATCCCTATATGACTCCCGACAAGGGAGACCGCCAGGGGAACCTCCCCAACGTTCCCAGCTGACACCAATGTCAGTGGAGCCACAACCATATAGGTCGTCAAGGCGCATCAGTTGGTACTTCCAGCTAGGCTGTGCATTCCACTGAGACCTGACAGTAGGCTCAACATAGAGCTCAGCACGTGCAGCCTCTTTATCCGGTGTTGTCCGGACTGCCTCCACCATCATTTGTACTACTGGATCGGGTAGAGGTTCCCAGTCTAGTCCATGACCAGCCTCACCCAGCTACATGCCGATATCAGTTGCTCGGTCCTCATCCAGCAAATATTCTTCAGGCTTTGACTAGTGAGCAACGGGACATACCTAGCACTAGTCACCCACCGGTCCAACCTGCAGGGCCCGCCATGCCTCCAATTGTAGAGCGGCCTCCTGTATGCAGAAGTTAGTGCCTGGTGTGGAAGTATGATGTCCTCAAGAAACTATCTGGCATACTAGTGAGGATTTCCATCATTAAAGCCCTCCACCTATCATCAGATATGAGTGAGACCCTCAATGTGGATTTAAGAAGCCCCCTCCAGTTTGAGACGGAGGTAGAAGCCACAGAAGCCTTTCATTCTGAAGTAGTTTAGAATGCTGAATGTCTGGCCATCATTTCATTCTCAGGAGAAGATTAAGTTTCTCTCATACAAGGGCATATACGTCCGTTGTACATCACCGAACAATTTAATGGTGTGGAGTTTTGTCGTTGTCTCGTTGACACCGACTCCAAGATTAACCTGATCCCAATGCTGACACTGCGAAAGATGGGGTTATCCGAAGATAACCTGAATCCCTATGATTTAAGGATCCAGGGATTTGACAGGACTGAAAAGACCCGGGTAGAAAAGATCCATTTGAAGACCCAGTTCGGTGGCCTAGTTTCCAGTACCGATTTTATGTTTATCTCCCAAGACAACGCGTACAACACATTGATGAGCATACCATGGATCCACCTACATGCGGTCGTCCCTATGTTGTATCACCAGTGCCTCAAGTACTCCCTAAATGGTCGAGTAGTTGTACACCAAAGTAATGCATCTACTTTTTCCTCTTTTGAAGCCCACTATCTGGACACTGACTATTACAGGAGCAAGGATAAGTAGATTCTGGAAAGTGAGGATTAGCCCGCCACAATCACAATTGACCCTTGGGTAGGTTTGGATGACTCCTATGTCTTCCCGGTCCATAGATTGGAGTCCATGACCCCCGACACGGGGGAATGCTTTACTGTCTCAGGTACAAGATGAAGGCATATTCACAAGTCCAAGTGACGGAAGAAAATCATCTCTTACTCCCACACAAACCAGGCTTAGGTGATTCCAAAACCTCCTACCCCCATATGATATCTGGTTGTCCGCCCCATGGTAACAACAGTACATCATACGAGTCTGTTTCACCAGGTTGGGATTAATCAGCTTAAGCCGATGGACCACTATTGCATTGATATCATTAAACGTGGCCCCTTGGACAGAACACCAGATGGGATTGGATCGACTACCTTCATCTCAACGGTCTCAGCGGCACGTGAATCTCCTGATATGCTGTCCACTGCTGTCCAGGTTGGTACCAGCCTCTTGTCAGGTTCTTCCGACCCAGAGGAAGTGTCACCCACTAGAAATATCTCCTGTGAAAGTGATGAATAAGATCTGGAGGATGCTCCCCCCTCCTTTGAAGAAGTCGTTCCTGCCACGGTTGATGAATTGGTACATGTGAACCTTGGTAGCGAGGCAGATTCGAGACCCACATTGATCAGTTCCCTCATGTCATTCGAAGAGAAGAAATGGTACATGGACTTCCTTAAGTAGTAACGCGAGGTATTCACCTGGAGCTATGACGAGATGCCAAGAATAGATCCTCAGGTAGTCGTTCACCACCTTAGTCTCCCAAAAAATCCTCGCGGGTTCAAGAAACCTCCCAGGAAGATGCACCCTTCTCACGGTGCCATGGTTGAGGTCGAGGTTGATAAGCTCATCAAATCCAACTTCATCAAGGAGGTCCAGTACCCCAAGTGGATAGCCAACATTGTGCGAGTCAGGAAGAAGAACAGACAGATCAGAGTCTGTATCGACTTCCGAGATCTCAACCGTCACTATTTGAAGGATTATTATCCCCTTCCAGTGAAAGAATTATTGATAAACGCTACGCCTGAGTTCCAAGACCTCTACTTCATGAATGTTAACTCTGGATATAATCAGATCCAGATTTCCCCGAGGATGAAGATTCCACCACTTTCAGGGTGCCACAAGGTACATTCTATTACCATGTTATGCCCTTTTTCCTGAAGAATGCAGGTGCCACCTATCAGTGGTCCATGCACCACATATTCAAGCTGATCCATGGGACATTGGTGGAATGCTATGTGGAAGATTTGGTGGTCAAGTCCTGCCAGTTCCAGAACCATCTCAAGGACCTTGATAAAGTGTTCAATTTTCACCATTCCCACCACTTGAATATGAACCCACTGAAATGTGCGTTCGGGGTCACCTCTGGAAAGTTTCTTGGCTTTGTTGTTAGGTACTAGGGCATCAAGATTGACATAGATTAGATATGGGCAATCATCCATATGCCACCCCAAGAAATATTTGGGATCTTCTGGGTTTTCAAGGCCACTTAGCCTACATACGCCGATTCATTGCGAATCTGTCCTGAAAGTGTAATCCCTTTTCCCGGTTCATTAAGAGAGGCTCTTCCTATGAATGGTCCAAGAGTTCCAGACCAAATTAGAGGAAATCAAGTAGTATCTACTCCATCATCTGGTTTTGATGCCACCCATCTCTGGAAAACCAGTGATCCTGTATGTGACTGCCCTAAAATGATCTCTTGGTGCCCTTCTCGCCCAGAAGAATAATGAGGGGAAGGAAATTAGTCTCTTCTACCTTAGTCGCATGCTCCTTGATATGGAGACCAGATACTCCCTCATCGAAAAGAGCTGCCTTGGACTGGTATTCGCTATGTAGAAGCCGCGACATTACCTTCAACACCATTAGGTACAAATGGTCTCTCGGGTAGACCCGATGATGTACATCCTGAACCGCCCCATATTGACCAGCCATCTAGCACGGTGGGCGGTAATCCTCTAGCAGTTCGACATCAAGGTTTTCCTTCAGAAGGCTATCAAGATACAGGCATTGGAAGAATTTATAGATTCCCATCCAACCTCCATGGACTAATACCTAGACCTAGATTTTCCCGATTAGGCAATTTTCTCGGTAGATCCTACCATCCCATGTTGGCAAATGCACTATGATGGTGCCTCCTAGAGCCCCATTGACAGGAGAATCAATGATCATAGACTCAATTGAGTGGGCCTGGGTGTTTTCTTTATTATCCCGATGCAAGGCATTCTACCATACTCATTCCTTTTGTTAGAAGGCTGCACCAACAATGAGGCAGAGTATCAAGCTCTTATTTCTAGCCTCGATCCGGCCCTTGAGTTCGATGTACCACATTTTCATGTGAAAGGGGATTTCAAACTAGTCATAAAGGAGACCAATGGTGACTACGTTGTTAGAAATCCAGAGCTCGTTCCATTGTTGGATCGTACCCTCTATCTAATGGCCCGGTTTCCATTTCAGCCGGAAGTTACTCATGTCCCTCGATCTCAGAATGGTCAAGCCTATGCCCTGGCCGGCCTGGCTGCATCACTTGCAGAACCTAAGCATGATGATCTAATTATACACGTGGAACATTAGAGATTCATTGCTCCTGTCACCTCAGATGATGACGATGGACTGCGGTAAAGCCATATTACTGCCAGAGCCTCCACATCAAGACCCCCAGGTTCTTCAGATGTAGTGGTTTAAGCGAATCCGGACTAGAGATCCCATTTTGTCGAGCATCTATAAAATGGTTGCCTCTCAGATGATCAGGCCGAGCATGAGCGAATCTGATGCTGGGCACTGCAGTTTACCCTCCATAGTGGTCTCTGTCTTTAGAAAATCCTCTAAAAGCTTGGGTTAGATGGTGTTCTCCTCCGTTTCATCCAAGGAGTCAAGTTTTCTCAGATCATGCATGAGGTTTATGCTGATTCTTGTGGTGCCCACCAAGCTGGGCCGAAGCTGTCCCATTAGATCCAGAGACTGGGGTACTTCTGGCCCTCCACGATCCATGATTGTATCAATTTTTCCAAGAGGTGTCACACGTGCCAAATCCATAATAAATTCCTGCATCGGCCGCCAGAACCTCTCCAATCCACCATGTACTCTTGCCTGTTTTTGGTGTGGGGACTTGATGTCATCAGACCATATCCACCAGCGATAGCTCACCAAGGTAGGTTCATCCTGACCGCCAAAAATTTCTTTTCTATGTGGGAAGAGGCAGTTCCTCTCAATGAGGTCAAGGCCTGTTCTATCATTGAATTCATGAGCTCCAACATCATCTACTGATTTGGGGTCCCTCACGCCATCCTCACTGATAACAGCACCAACTTCTGAGAAGTCGAGCTGAAGAAATTGTATGCCATGTACAACATCCATTCAAACGTTACCTCCCACTATCATGCACAGGATAATGGACAAATCGAGGCATTCAACAAAACCCTCTCTATCATTTTGTAGAAAATTGTTGGCCAGAAAAAGAAGAGTTGGCCGGACAATCTCCCCAACGCCCTCTGGGCCTATCAGACGACAACTCATAATTCCACCCAGGATACCCTATATTCCCCGGTGTATGGAGCTAAGGCCATCCTGCCCATTGAGATCCATTTTCCCTCATTATGCATAGTGTTCTATGACCAAAAGGTGCTAGATAAGGTAGCCAAAAATCGTTTGGCTGAATTGGAAGCACTTGAAGAGAATAGGCTCTCTGCCCTTCACAATCTAGAGGGACATCAGATTAAGATAGATAGGGCCTTCAACAAGAAGGTTCTCCTCGACACGTTTCTGCAAGGCGACTTGGTATTGTCCCTCTGAGCACCAATGATCCCCGACAGGAAACCACCCACGTTGGAGCCCAAATGGGAAGGACCTTATATAGTCCACGGGGTTTACCCCAATGGTGCATACTCGCTGGTGACCATGGATGGTGAGCGTATAACTCCTCCCACAGACGCCAAGTTCCTCAATAGATAATTCTCTTGAGCTTGGTGGTCCTACACGACCTTAAACCGGATGGTCCTGCACAACCCTAAACTACATGATGGTCCCACATGACCCTAAACTACACACCGTCCCTGCACGGCCTTAAACTGTCTGGTCCTTCACGAACTTAAATTACACATTGTCTTCCATGACATTAAATTTCATTTTGATAATAATGTATGGCTTGATTTCAATCCTCGTGGGATACATAGGAATGATGAGACACCTCGTCTTGAGCCCAACCCCCAAACTCTTCTCTTTGACTATCCCCCTGGGTATAGTTCTCTCGGAGGATCCTTGCATGATATGGTGTAGGATTCTCTAGCCCCACTCATACCAGGATTATAATGGTCACACCAGGGTACCACTCCCCATTCTTTTATCCTCTCATGTTCTCACCACATGATGTTAAAATGCATTACGTTCAAGAACTATGTTTGTCTTGATTCCCATCCTTATGGGATACGTAGGAATGACCACACATTTCATCTGTTAGAACAACCCATATACCAGATCTTCCCCTCGAGTCAAGACATATGGTGGGGGTGTAGAATTGTTTCCCAATTCATGTCAAGATAACCTCGATCCAGACATACGTCCCAATCCGTAGAGACTTTCGCCTCTTTCTTATATGGGTAATTCTATGCTTCACATACTCATTTGATAGGGACTCCATCATCCTTCCCATCTAGAAGGGCCCCCAAATTGTATGGATTCTAGGCATAAGGGCTCTCTTACCACTTCCGGACAACGCACTTGAGGATGTTGAGCAGCAAGTCGATACAAGTCCCATGTTGCGAATATGGTCAGTAGTCGATGACCATTTTTTGTTCACATTTTAGGTCACAATAGGGAAGCTGTGTTTCAAACATGGTCAACTGCAGTCCTACATCATTGGAACCACCCCAATATGTCCTAAACATTCAATTTAGTGTTTCATTCTACCACGTTGTATCTTCAAGCGATGAAATCGCTTCGGTCAATGCCAGCTATTAGACCCCATATGGCGGGGAGATCAAAGACCGGCTCCTTGTTTCCCACACTGAGCATTGTTAACGTGGGATTATGAGCTGTAATGAGGCAGAAACTATACAAGAGGACGTATGGCCTTCCCATCCGAGGCCCACCCTCTGGCCACTTGGCCTTTTCGGGCCCCTGGCACAAGTTCTTACCTGGAGTGTGCGGTGTGGTATGGGATTATGTCCTTATCCACGTCGGGTTACTCGCCATGCTATACACCTGCCTTGTTTGGGGTATCTTACTCTTCACTTCATCCTCACTATAAGAAGTTAAATTGTAGACTAGTCATGCCTTCTTGACTGAGAACCAGCCTCAGGCCCCTTGGCCTTTTCGGGCCCCGACCCATGTTCTTACCCAGGTTGTATGGTGTGGTATGGGATTATGTCCACATTCACGTCAGTTACTCACTGTGTCATACACATCCCCAAGTGAGATACCTTATCCTCTCTTCATCCTCACTGCAAAACTTTAAACTGTAGACTGGTCAGGACTTCCTGACCGAGGCCCAGCCTTAGGCCCCTTGGCCTTTTCGGGACCCCAAACCATGTTCTTACACGGTTTGTATGATGTGGTATGGGATTATATCCTCATTCACGTCGGGTTACTAGTCATTCCATACACATCCCTGAGTGAGATAAAATATCCTCACCTCATCCTCACTACAAGATGTTAAACTATAGACTGGTCGGGCCTTCTTGACTAAGGCCCAGCCTCAGGCCCCTTGGCCTTTTCGGGCTCCCGACCAAAGTTCTTACCCGGGTTGTATGGTGTGGTATTGAATTATGTCCTCATTCATGTTGGGTTACTCTCTGTGCCGTACACATCCCCGGGTGAGATACTTTATCCTCACATCATCCTTACTACAAGATATTTAACTGCAAACTAGTCAGGCCCACCTGACTGAGGCACAACCACATGCCCCTTGGACTTTTCGAGCCCCTGACCCAATTTATTACTTGGAGTGTGCGGTGTGGTATGGGATTATGTCCTCATTCACATTGGATTACTCACCATGCCGTACACATCCATGGGTGAGATATCTTACTCCTCTCCTCATCCTCACTGCAAGATGTTAAACTATAGACTGGTCGGGACTTCCTGATTGAAGCCCAGCCTTAGGCCCCTTGGCCTTCTCGGGCCCCATCCCAAGTTCTTACCCTGAGTGTACGGTGTGGTATGAGATTATGTCCTCATCCACGTCGGGTTACTCATTGTTCTGTACACCTCCCTTGTTTGGGGTATCTTACTCCTCTCATCATCCTCACTACAAGATTATAAACTACAAACCGGTCGGACCTTTTCAACTGAGGCCCAACCTCAGGCCCCTTGGACTTTTCAAGCCCCCAACCCAAGTTCCTATTTAGGGTTGTACGATGTGATATGGGATTCTACCATCATTCATGTTGGGTTAATCGCCACGCCGTACACCCCCCCCCCTCATTAGGGTATCCTACCCCTATGTGCGGTTCAAGAACTATGTACAACTTGATTCCCATCCTTCTGGGATACGTAGAATTGCCCGAGAATATCGTCTTCGGCTCCAGCCCCAAATTGGCCCCTCGGCCTGCATTCTTCCATGATAGGGATATATAGTTTGGTACGTGACTATATCCTTGTTCACGTTGGGTTTGTCACAATCACGCTGTGTACCTCTTTCCACTGAGAGTTTTCCATCCTCTTGTGATATCCTCATCTTTTCAAATCAGCCTCTCCCATGATGAGCCCCTCGGTCCTCTTCGGTGATTCACCAATGTGCCTTAGGGTACTCTGGTTTAATGCCTGAAATGTCGAACTCTACTTGGACATGCTTCCACCCATTTTTTAGTCTTCATATTCTCCTTCATTAGGGCTTCCATCACCTTTCACACCCAAAGGGACCCCTAAATGGTATGGATGCTTGGACTAAGGGCTCTTCTACCAATATGAGCCAACATCCTCGAGGGTTTCAGACAATAAATTGATACAAGTCCCACGTTGGGAATATGGTTAGTGGTCGAAGCTCATTTGTTTGTCCCCATTACAGGCTAACACGATATGGATTCTGTGATTCGAATATGGTCAATAGTCATCCTCCATCGTCACGCAACCCCATTAAGCCCAAAATGTCGGTTACATGATTCACATCCTTCTCCACCTCATCATGTCCATGAAGAACTTTGAAACTCTTGGTACTATTCCTCAGTGCACATCTGTATGTTAGGAGGAAAGAGACATGGAAAGGGTGTCATTTAGGGCTCCGCACCGATTTCACTTTGGCATGATTTCTAGGAATTTCAATAAACATCTTCCTCCCAAGTATCCCACACCGAGTTGGACTCACATGGTCTTAGGGATCGGGTTGAGGTCTGCACTTACTTGGATGGTTTTCACTTCTTTCTGGTCCGAGTTCTATGACCTTAAACTAAGATCTTTTAATATTTCCCCTTTGTGAGAACTACATAGATCTTGATTCCCAACATTATGGGATATGTAGAAGCACCTAGACATTTCGTTTTTGGGTCCAGCACAATTGGGAGCTAGTTTATCCTACCCATTACACTCTTACCTCTATTTAGACCCCTTGGCCCGAGGTTCCTTTCTCTGAATTGTGTACGGTGTGGTATTGTATTACTTTATCATTCACATCGGGTGTGTTTTATTGCACAACACACATTCTCCACTTAGAATCATATCTACTATGTCTGTACTACATGATGTTAAAATGCACGTTCGGTCCCATAACATGACCCTAAAATGTGACATTATCATCCTAGCCGCACGATGAAAAATGTCATTGTATCTTGGTGCCCTCACTTAAGGGGACACCATGTTTAGTATCGGTCACACGCCATACAATTTTTCAACGCCTGCATATGGATTGATTCTTGTGGAGCTACCAGGACTTTTCAACTTAGGTTTGTCACTTCACATAAAAAACCATCCACTTTAAAGAATAAACAAGATACATAAAATGCTGCTTATTTTGGTGCATGGGCCACACCAGCACGCCCCTTTTATCCCTGGAACGGGTACCTTGCTGTGCCACCTCTTAGAACTGCATGCAGCTTGATCCCCATCCTCATGGGGTATGTAGGAACATCCGTAAACCTTGCCTCAGACCCAGATTAACTCACTTTTTCGGTCCCTCGACCTAAAACCTCTCCAAGGAACATGTGGTGGTTCGAACCCCAGGTTCCCATTCACATCAGGTTTTCTAATTACCCCACTATATGTCTCCCACATTTCCTACAATCCATGGTCTAAGCTCTAAGACCATAAACTAAGATCTCTTTTAGAACTACGTATGGCTTGATTCCCATCCACATGGGATACATAGGGATACCCAGGAATTTCACTTTGGGTCCAGCCCCATGAATCATAAATCTTATTCCTCCCCATTACAGGCCCCCTGGCCTAACCCCCTATGGGGAACCATGTAATTGAAGCTTTACACTGAAAACGTTTGGGAAGCCCCAAGATGGCATTATGAAGCAACAAATCCCTCTCCAAAGAGGTCCTGTTTGAAGGAAGGAATGATCCATGATCAAACTGATGTTCCCATCTAATGTGATTCCACCATGGTGGAATAATTTCAAGATTGTTATATTATGTTCAAAAAAACCATCACTCCACATTCCACACTTTGCGTGCCCCTTATTCGGACCCTCAACCCCTTTCATGTCTAAGAGAACCCCCTAATAGTATAGATGATCGTCTTATAGCCCACATATTGTCCCATGCCAACGTTTCAGAAGGATATTGGGTGACATTTTGAGTCGGGCCCCATGTTTCGAACATGGTCAGTGGTCTGCCCCCATTTTCTATCCCCATTCTAGGCTAACACAATAAGGATACTGTGTTTTGAATGCAGTCGACATTTATTCTTCATTATCACGCCGCCCCCATAGTGTTCCGGATCCTGGGTATCATGATTTACACCTTCCATTTCCCTGTTCGGATTTATTCCAATGCCACTGGAATTATCCCGTTCGTGCACAAGAGAACACTGTGAAAATGGTAATTCAGCTATTTTGAGAGATTCATTATCGAGTTAGTTATCTCTTATTTCCTCCAGAAAATCAGGGTCTATCATTCAAACCCTGGATGCCTGAAGTTGGGTTGATTCTCCCATGATCAAGTGAAGTAATAGTATGAACATCCCTTGTTTCTCACATTGGGGGAAACTCGGGTGAGCTTAGGAATGGATTGCTATTTATTCTGGGATTGTGGTTGGATGCGTTAAACTGAATGAACAAGTAAATAAATTCATCCATACATGCAGTTCAGAATAAGCAGTAAGGAGAAATGAATTTATATGTTTGGCCAAAATAGGACCCTTAAGGTTCAGCTTCTTGGATGGATCGTTCTAGCGTCGCTACCCATTCGTTGGTGTCCTCCAAGGCTACCACCCGCCCCCTGAGGGCCCTCTCTTCGTCGGCGACTACAGAACACAGTCCACTGATCCTAGCGTATGTTTGCACCTGTTTAGTTTGAAGTGCAGATATATGTGGACCCACCTCCACTACATTCTCTTGGGAATCTACCATCTGGGCCATCAACTGCTCCACAAGATCAGAATAGTTTGCTATGAATATCTCTTTTTTCCTTCACCTATTCATCAAGTCTTTGGGCCTCTTTTTCTGCCTCTATAAACGCTTGGATACACACTCACCCCTCCCGAAATTGGACAACGTAGGAGCGGTGGCTGCTCTCATGTATAATCTTGGCCATGTAGTCATGGACCATCAAATAGAGGAGCTGAGCATCCAACCCTCCCGCACAAAGAAAGCGCAACCAGTTTTGGAGTGATCCCATCCGTTTCAGCCATTCTGTATGGGGCTGACTAAGAAAGTGCTTGATGCACTTCCACCCTTTGCACCATGTCATTCGGATCTCCTCGGCCACCTCCGAATCTAAATCATCAATCTCCTCTGGGTCTACCAGTCGATAGGTGGGGAAAGTAGCCAACAGACCAGCAGAAGGGTCTTCTTCGGGCCCCCCTCCCAAGGGGTTGGGCTCTTCAATCCCTGGGCGACTGTCCACCCTTTCCCCAGTCTTGGTAGCTCCCTCTCAAACATTAGGCCCTTCCCCGACATGAGTAACACTGATATCCACCACTCCCTACCCACTGAGTGCCAGGGTCGGCTCAGATTGAGAAGTTTTCCCCGAATGGGATGGCACGTTTGCAGTTTAATCAATTGCAGACGACCCAGGTTCGGTAGCCCGATGAGCCTCCAAGGCTGTGATTACTACACATACAAGGAACACCCTGATCAATTGAGCTATCCAATGGTGATTAATCGGAATTTAAGCAATGAACTTACATGATCCCAAAGCATTAACCTCTGATGTTTTAGCCACTACAGGAGCTACCATTTTAGGGAGTCCTTCAGTGCTCATCAGTTCAATAATGGGTGTTGGTTCCTCACCTTATTCTACCGGCGCCTCCTCCCCTTCGTATGGAGACCCTTGGTCGGTGACCATATGCTCTTGAACAAGATAAGGAGATCTAACTTATGTCTTTGAAAGATAATGAGGGGAAAAGATAGATAAGGGTTGAGACAGACCTCAAGAAACTCGGTTAAATCCACATCATAGACGATGATATCACCGCTCTCCCGGAGACTCCCTTGGTCGGATGCCCCTTGAGATCCTCCACATTCAGGATCTTCTTCTTCTTCTTCTCCCCCTCCTCCACCTTCTCCTTCTTCCTCCACTTCTATCTCAATGTCATTCGGCTCATCGTCGCTGTCATCATCCTCTGATAGCATCTTTTCGAGATAATACTCTTGGCCGATAATTACATTCACCAAGAAAGATGGCTCCTAGTTCCGACCTTGTTGGCATGCATACACATCCATGGTCGTCAGATACGCATGCCAACAATGAAAGTTTACCCTGTCAACAAATTGAATAATCCCAAACTTCAGAAACTGGATTCCGTCTCGCATTATCTTTTCCCAAAGTGCTTCAGTACCCATCGACTGTTGTAGGGTTATCCAGGTTGACCAAAAATCTGGGAAGACTGTGCCACTGGATGGTTGAATAAAATATCTTATCTACTTCCCATATATTTCTCTGGCCGCTACATGATCCTCTCTCCCCATAGAAGATGAGGGCCCAACCGCGCCATGTGATGTCCCCACTACTGAAGTACCGGCCTATGTGGGCCCAGCAGCCTGATGAGCATCCGACCTTTGCTCCCTAATAGCACCTTGTATGCTCTCCCACCGCCCATGCTCAACACTCACTACCTTTATCTACCATAATAACTTCTTCAAAATTCCCTTGGGGTATGCTATGGCCCAATGTTCGGCGTATTCCGTTGAGAGACCAGCGTTAACTCTGGTGGGAGGAAAGGTGATGAAGTCACCAGATCCCTGGGCTGTGAACATGAGCCACGTGTAGAGAAGAACGCATGGGCACCTCTCTTATCGAACATCCATTTACACCTTCTTTGGAATCTTCTGAAGGCATCCAAACTTCCTGGAAAACCTAGATGACACATAGGATTCACAGAAGATCTTCCCATTAATTCGGGCCACGAGCACCCCACCTCAGAGGCTCTGGATGTACTCCCTCTACTCTAGTGAGCCTTTCCCATTATCTGTCATTTGGCCTGTCAGGGTGGGGAATGGGTTGAAAGTGAATTTGGTGTGATTGATGATTTTGATCCTTACTCATTCATAATTTAGCGTCATCGGCATGACCCCGGCGATGTTCATTGGGGAATGTCGCAGGCCATTACCTGGAGGAAGAATGGCATTCATAAAGGTATACCTAACACAACGGGCTACGACCCAACCATAAAGATCTGGAAGGGGCCACAAATCCTCCTAGGTGACCCTCCTCTTGAGATGCATCCCAAAATGGCGTATAGATGAGACAACACAGGGATTCCCAGATTGAATTTTTGGTTGGCGGCCATGATGTCGGCCATCACGAGGGTCGTTGGAAGAACCCCCATCCTTTCATCCCCCACCGGTAAGAGCCATCCACTCAAGAATATGGAATGGAATCTGGAATATCAAACATTTGGGTCCCGTATCTCATTTATGTTGAAGCCCCATGAATGATAGTCCCCCATCTCGAGGATCCTCTAGTACGATCCGCTCTTGCCCATTTGTATTGTGGTTGGACACTGTCTCCTCACCCCTACATCTGGACTTTCAGATCTTTTTCCCGAAACAAGCTGATCCATTTCCTATAGGAAATTTCCTTAAAGAAATACTTAACCCCCAGCCACTCCTTGGTATACTCCAGCAGGTTCCACATTAGAATAGGGGTTCGTGATCTATCACCCCAGGTGTTACTTGTCGGGAGGAATTCATCATACTGATGCCCCTCCAGAGGGATGCCCCCGATGAAACGGATGCCCCATAGGAGGATGCTAACTTCTCCATGATGAAGTTGGAAGGTATTGGTGTATGGGGACCATCGAGTGTACAGCTATAGCCCGACCTCAGGCTGGCAATAGAAGTGAAACCGCGACGTCCACAATGCTTCAAACAAACCGATGTGCCATAGTTAGACCCCAAACTAGTCACATGTCTAGAGAACCCAATACACCCAGGCCCATTCACTGGTGAAGTTGCCTCCAGACTACAGATCCCAGTCCTACAGCTAACCTTTGGTCTCATCAGAAACACCCTAACGGAAGGTGCTTGTGTAAAGGGATGGAGAGCTATCCATGACAAGGTCACTCCCTGAGATAGTCCTAGTCATGGGATTTAGGACGTAAAAATTCAGGTGCCTAGTTTTTTAGTAGGATGTTAATTGTAGGTGATGTTGTATTGGGTTAGGTCATCATCGCTGGTCACCCATGACTACGGTGTGTCGACCTCAAACCTTGGCATGGGTACCTCCTTGAGTATCCCAAAGTCCCAGACCTCCATATTGGATTATAGTGTATAATCCTTCTATTCTAGGGTCAACATGTTGAAGAGGGTGTGGTTGTTAGAAATTACCCTTTGGCAGCCATAATCCTCAGGGTTGGTGACAATATCTGCCCTTCAAGCAGTAGATGAAGCTTCCCTCTCACAGTCAGCTCGATTGGCAGCCATCTCTTTCCAGCAATTTTATAAGAAGTTGGTGCGAAAAAGAAGGGGTTGGCGTGATAAAATATCCATCGGTTCATAAAATTAGAAGCCGGCACAGAAAATCCTAGTTTGGCGTGAAAAAAGATGACTGATCACGGCGAGTTACATGCAATGGAAGCTTTTTTTTCACACAGGTAGAAGAATTCTTCCCACACGAGAGCTATGACTTATCATGCATGAAAATCCATATGGAATGGAGGGACCCACATCTCCTTTTATAGGCACGGTTAGCGGTTTCCACATGTGCACGAAAATTGGATTACGCGCTCCAGCCCAGTTTTTCGGTCTGATGTGGTTGGAAGTGTGTAACGGTCCCAGGGTGCCCTATATCTCAGCGTTTCCCTCGAAATCTGACCATTGTGGCCCCTCGCCGGTCTGATTCTGAGGGGGGGTGGTGGAATTTGTAGATTCCGAAATACTCTCAAGAGCTGAAGCAGGTTAAAACATGACAAAGCGAAGACTTATTTGGAACCAGCGATCTGTTATGGGGGTCTCGGAGGTGTGGTGCGAAAAATAGAATGGGATCCATGAAAAATATATTCCCCGCATGAAAAAATCTAGGATTCATGAGATTTTTCCACGTGGCACAAAACTCTTTCACGCCAACACTCCACGCGGTTGACCTTCGCGCTGCCGTCATCAGAGAGTGCAATATTTTGTGCCGAAGCATTTTTCATGCAGACCTGCGATCCCAAACACCTATAAATATAAGGCCACCCCCTTCAACTTCATTCCAAATAATTTAAACTGCCTCTACTGTGTGAAATTCCTCTCTCATGTGCGCAAAGAAGATGGCTCTCAGGTACTAAATTTTTCACACTAGGTCACCCAGGGGTCTGCATTTGCACATTACTACTCGGGATTGATCCATATCCAAATCCCCTCGAACCCTTCCCCTGTGTGCAATTCCTTCTGATTCCATGCGATTAGGTCTTCGACGTGCAATTCTTTTTGCACGCCGTCCTGCTCTATTTTGCACCCAGTGCTCAATTGCATGCCGACCTAGAGTTTTTCGCGTACACAATTCCTTTTGTGAGCCGGCTCGGTCAATTGTTCACACAACAATCCCATTTTTGTGCAAGCATACCGTATTGTGTGACAATGATGTCCCTCCTCCGGGCTTCATTTTCGGGCACCTCCCATGCCCATGACACCTTATCCATATATTTATTACCAGTGCAACCTCCTAGGCTCTCATGAAGTAACTTTAAAGTCCCCTGGATGACATTGCCCATTGCGTTGCTTCACCTAATACTTCTTGGAATAGGCATACTAATGGCTATTTATTCTTCTCATAGCCATGCTAACATGGGCACATTGATGGTTCGCTCCATGAAACCCCCTCACCATAGCTTCTCCTGTCCCCTCTCTACACCAAGGAGCAGAGGTAACCAGTTATGTAACTCCTATGGGTACGGATGAAACCCTCCTCATCTGAACTACATGACGTTAAACTGACAATCACCCTCATCCCCAGCACATGTCATTAAATTGTGACCTCTCCCCATGCCTCGCATGCGGGGTACCCCCACCTTGGACATTCTCTACACCCACTAGTCTCCAAAGGTTATGATATCCTCATTATGGGAGTGACATTTGTCCATGGGGGAAGGGAAGCCATCTCAGTGTAAGCCCCTATATTTCTTGTAGGAGGCAGCATCCCTACTCCTCCTTTCATCTTTAGTCCCTAGGGCTAGAGAAAGGTATGGAAGGGAATAATACTTCTCCTTTCTTCGTTCCCAAGTCCCTCTCCTACTGTGCTTTGTTTCCATTGGGCTTCCATCATGGAGTAAGTCCCAAATTATCAAGTTGCTAACCATGAATAATCCTCTGTTTCCTCTTTGGGTTGCTAACCACGTGTAAGCCCCACTCCATTTCCCACGGACGCACCTTTCGCGACGTGATCGTCAGGTCTCTGCTATCTCTTGCTTCTCACACCAAGCATGACTCACATGGGTTTAGAGTGAGCACTGGCCATGATATCTACCTTGGGAAGCCTAGAGTGTAAGACCCACACACCTTTACCATCCTTAACTACAAGGTCTTTGATCCTTGGCAAGGCAGGGTACATTAGAAGCCTCCATGAGGTTCAAGCCCACCACCCCAGTCAATCTGACCTCCTCCACATTGGTTCACTGACACGTCAGGCATCCTAGAGTTTAATCCCCACACACCTTTACCATCCTGAACTACAAGGTCTTTGATCCTTGCCAAGGCAGGGTACGTAGGAAGCCTCCATGAGGTTCAATCCCACCAACCTGGTCGATCCGACCTCCTCCACGTCAGTTCAAAAACACCATGGGAAGCCTAGAGTTTAATCCCCATACACTGTTACCATTCCGAACTATGTAAACTTTGATACTTTTCAAGGCAAGGTGTGTAGGAAGCCTCCATGAGGTTCAACTCAACTTCTAGTTGTCCTGACAACCCTTCGCATCGGTTCGATATCCCCCTTTTTCACAAAAACGAAGAGGTCTTTCATCCTTGCCAAGGAGAGGTACGTAGGAAGCCTCCCTGAGGTTTAAGCCCACCATCAACCTGGACCCCCCAGGTCCTTATTCACGTCGGTTCACCCCCATCCCACACAACATGAAACTGTGGACCATTTTCAGCAGTAAGCCTTTGTCAATCCATTCAACGGTAAGTTGTTGTCACTGTAGTGGTAATCCATTATAGACTCAATCAGTGGTAAGCCTTTGAAACCCCATCTAGCGGTAATCCATTAAAAACCCCAATCGGCAGTAAGCCGTCATCATATGAACTACGTGGACATTGGTTCCCTACCACGTGGATTCGTAGGATGTCTCTTCGAGACTCAAACCCAAAACCATCATCATCCTCATAATGGTGCCATCCCATCAGCCATCCTGATTTATACCTAGGACACCACATCCCGGTGGGATCATGCCACTCCATCCCCCCATTCCCACAAACAACATTCGGGAAGCCACCCACATGTTGGCTCTAATATTGGAATTCCCCCAGGGGGTTCCTCAATCTGATCCACTCTAGTCAGTGTTCTGATCAGCCTGATCCATCTTCGCCGGACGTTAAACTTATGGAATACCCTGTATTGAACATGGTAAGCTGAGGAAAACCTCAAAAACATGCCAATGGCATATGACTCCCGCATTCAATGTGGGATGCCTCGAGTTTCCATGCCCTCAAGAAGCCCCATAATAAGGGATATAAGACACAGACGCCAATCCGCCAGCGTCCAGACACACCAGTGATTCCCCACATGACTACTCCCCTAACCGAAGGTTGCTTCCCTGACCGGAACCCTTTGAATTTCCTGACAGAACCAGTGTAATTAACGGGTGTCCATGAAGATATGGCACCAGGAAGAGTTTCACGAACAACATATTAAGTCTATGAGGGATACCTGGACTAGGTGACGAGTTCCGAACAGGAATCCACAGAAGGAATAACAGACATCTCATCATCTCATTTCAATCATGGAGAAGACGTCCAGAATAAGGAGTGGATTCCACAAGGCTTTGGAAAGAGAGAATGCGGGGAAATAAAAACCGCGTCTCTCGTCCCCGAATGAGACGGATACACACACCTCTGTGAAAGAGTCAGAAACAAATGTCATGCGGTAATGATATGAATATACTATTCTATTTAAATTCATTCTTCCAAAGACCTGAAATACTATAATATTTGAAATCTTTATACCATGAATTGAAATACTATGCAGTTTAATGTCTTATGGATATGACATGAAATACCGTGAAGTTTAAAGACTTTCTTCCATGACTTTATTGATGAATATAGGATATGGAAAATACATTCCAGAGATATATCAAAACCCTCCTTGGTTTATACACCCACCATGGTGTTTCAAGGGCTCATGAGGATAGGAATTCATTTACAACAAGAAGGACATTACTATGTTTGGTTTTTTAAAGCCCTTATTCATCAATATTGTAGTAAAATAGTGGTGTCCCCACACTTTTACAAGGGTTATCAAATATTTATGCGGGTACCATTGGCTAAGGGTAATATATTAGAGAAGTCAGGTCCTCTTCAATGGTTGGAATATGGGTTGAGTAAGTTATAACCCAAAAGATTTAATTGGTGAATATAGAGTCTGTTAGACATACCAGAGATGACACAAAATAACTCTAGGTGGTGAGTTCCACCGTAATGTTGACCAGGCTCATGAGGATTGGAGTTCCATTCCAACAAGGAGGAGATTCCTCTGGCTATTGGTCCAAATACATTATGTGTTGATATTATGGTAAAAAAAGGTTACCTCACTCTTTTCTTAATGTCATGAAATATTCATTATGATTTAAAAGTCTAGAAGATGAATTAGGGTATGGAAAAAATAACCATCTAAGAAGGGTCCTGGAATCCTATAGCAATTTAGCTTTTTGATAGGGAGGATCGGGCCATACACCCTGTGGTTCATATTCATGCGGTATAGTCCATTAATAAGGTTTGGAATGAAGTGTCTCATTCTTTATTTGATAATGTGTATAAAACACAGTCATAGAATTAATGACATCTAATCCACTTGAATTGTTTTTTATAGGGACAAAAAATCATGTTCCAATGTTCATGTGTCATTAATAGTGATATGGGAAAATCATATCAGGGATGACCCAAAACAATCTAAGGTGTTGAGTTCTTCCATAGTGATGTCGGGTCTCACATGAATCATAAATCCACTATTGAATATTTTGGAAATTTTTTTTGAAAACCATATACACATATGTAGGATCCATAGGATTACATGTATAACCAATAAAAGGGTATCTCAAATTAGGAATCCTTTTCCAAGATACATAGAATGTTTACAGTGACATAAGTTTCTTAAAAGATGATGTATGATTTACGTAAAACATAATATTCATGAAATATTCAAGTACCCCAAATTATTTATTTCCACCTAATGAACACATTATCAAGAAGAGGAGATGAGACAATCATTAATCTAACATTTTCTTAGACCAGGGTGTCTATCGAACATGGATCCTCTTTTACTGAGGCCAAAAAGTTCAACATATGAGATTTATACCTTGTATTTTTATGTTCTAACATTTTACAAGAATCTGGAGATAAATATTTCAGTGGGAATAGAATTGAATTTTTCTATAACAACCCTTTGTGGGTTTTCAAACATAATATTTTTAGTTCTATTTCACTAACAGATTAGGGTCATGTGATCTAACCATCCAATTATAGAGTTTATGTTTGTAGAAATTTGACCAATGTATTCGAAATTTATGGTTTTGAAGAACATTAAACTATGGAGGATGTTTCAGAATATCCTAATTAGGATACCCAAGGTCAAGAGTACTAAAACATCCTTATGAGAGGGAGGTTAAAATATTTTTAATTGTAGCTTGGTATTCGTAGGCCATGAATAATGACAATAGAAAATATTACTGGGGAATACCCAAAACCATAAAAGGTATTGAGTTCTTCCACAATGAATTAAAGGATAAAAATTATTATAAATACTTTTTATAAGTTATAAAAAATTTGATTGAAGAATATATGCACATATGAAGAAACCATAAGGAAAAATTCACAATCAATCAAATGGTAATTTGAAAAAGGGTATCATTTTCAAAGGCCATGGAAGGTTAGCGGAAACCTGATTTTCTAAAGACATGAAGTGTGAATTATTGGATGAGCGGATTAAAATATGTCTCAACGACCTTGAACTCTAGTTAACCAAGATTACTCTCTTATAATCACTTCAAAAGGAATGATATTGGGTGATGGAATTCATATTTTAACAAAAGGTATCTTTGAATGTTTTGTCATGAAACTTTAATTTCATATGACCAAAAAATTATATATTCATTTTAAAAAAATGTAGTGAGGATTTTATTTTTGAAGTGTTCATAAAACACATTATTCAGATCATCCTTCTTGTTCCCAAAGCCCACATGAGTAATGCCCAGTGCGAGAAACAAGAGAAAACATGGCAGTCACTTATGTTCGCAACGACATTTCTCATATGGTTTTCTAAATTGGTTCAGTCTATATGCAGTTGAGGGTGTATTTTTTCATTTTATATGTTGTTTCTAAACCATGATCAAATATTTTGGTGTCCCTACATATCATATGATGTATGCAATCAATTATTACATAGGTATTGAATAAAAGAAACCTTCGTAGGTCCAACTTGTATAGAGGAAGGAGGTAATTTTCATGTTGATTGTTATTACTAGACATGGTACTAGAGATTTACATGTCACTAGGTATCCTATGATTAAATTAATCAAGTTACACATAGTTACTTGAATTAAAAACTCTCTATGTAAGTCGAACCCATAGAAATGGGGTTGGTATTTTCACATCGATTGTTTTAGTCGGAGATGATAGTGAATATTCCAGTGTAACTACATACCCGGTGATGACATACATCAAGACACACATGGTTCATTAATGGAAAAATATATATGTTGATCTAACCCATATACAAAGGGGGAATTATTCCCATTTTTTTTAGAAACATGGCATCATATTGGAGATTCAGGTGTCACTACATATCATATGATTAAAGGAATCGATCCACACATAACTCATTGAATGGAAAACTCTCTATACAAGTCTGATCTGTATGATGATGGGGTAATTATTACCATTGATTATTGTAGCTATATCTGAGATTGAGAATATGGGCATCCCTATATATCTTGTGTTGAAAGGAATAAAACCACATAAGTTTCATTTTAAGGGAAACTCTCTATAACGGTCTTTCATATACCAAAATAGGGTCATTTTTTCCCATTGATTGATGTAAATGAAACCATGGTTGGATATCTAGGTTTCAATAAGTATCTTGGGATTATAAAAAACAATCCACACATTGTTCTTTTAATGGTAAACTCTCTACGTAAGTCTGGATCATATGTAGAGGGTAGAATTTTTACCATTAATTGTTGTAGCTAGAGCTAGTATTGGAGATAAATTCATCACTACAAATCTTGTGATGGAAGAAATCAAGATATGTGTAGTTATATGAATATTAGACTCTCTATGAATTTAGGAACCATACATAGATGGGGAAATTATTAAAATGTATTGTCGTAGCTAGACCCCAGATTAGAGATCTGAGTATCAATATATAACCCATAATGATAGGAATTGAGGCACACATAGTTCTTGAGAAACTATGATGATTAATGTCATGAATCAAGGAAATTATATCATCATCATGAAAATAAAATTTTATGTATGGACCAAAAACTATAGATCTGAGTGTCACTATATATATTTCAATGGAAATAATCATGACACATGTGGATCCTAAAAAGATGTGTGGTGGAATAACAACATTAAGGATAGTGGTCCTCTCAGGGGAGGTCCAAGGTAATGTGTAGTTTCATGTCATGAAAGGGACATTATCCATGTGGTTTCATATCATTCACTAATGAATCATGGTGGTCCTTTTATGGTATTACATCTAGGACCATGCTAATCGGGTTGTGAATATGAATGTTTTGATCATGTGGGAAAGTTTTACCATAGTTCCTATGCTCAGGTGAGATATTCACATTGTAATAAACATGGAATGGAATGAGTTTCCTGCACTAAAAATCAGCTATTCAAGGGAATAACATGGGAGTATTATGTATTATTGTAGGTTCTGGGCACAACAGAAGCACATGTATGGGTGTACCCGAATTTAATTTTTCCATCAACAATGATCTATCTAAGATCCTTCATGATGACAAAATGATGGATCTTTAGAATAGAATAATGAATGAAAAGGAAAATAGGGGAGTCGTGGAACCTTAGAGATGATCATCATATATTGGTTATAATTAATTTAATTAAAAGACAAGAATTACCATGATGTAATTCTTTCTTCGTTGATGTTTCGAGTAATGATCCAATTTGATCTCTCGTTGCGTCATAGAAGCCAAGTGTAAGCTTCTTGTAGTAGAGTTCCACACATGATCCACATATCTCTGGAAATCACTTAAGGGTTCTCTAGGTGCTAGTGTGGAAGATATTTTGCTTGTGATTTCCTTATTTCATGTCCATGAGATACACTTCCAAATATCTCTCCATGATCTGGTGGAGGAGGATCTCTCTCATAACTTGAGAGCATTCTTGGAGGAATGGAATTCTCTATTGACTTGATATCTTTCTCCATATCTATTATGAACAACCACAAAGAATGGTTATCTTAATGGGAATAATTTAATTGGGATTTATATTACCTAGAATAATAAAATAATTAATTAATTACCCAATGGAATTTATTCATTTCATTTAATTATTAGTAAGACCACATGTCTAATAATAAAATTTGACTATTATTATTACATGAAATGTGCCTAGTGAATTACTACTAATATTAATTAATTAAATAAATAAAATTATTTATCATAAATTCCCTTAAAAACTACATGGTTTGTATATTAATATACACGATATGTACTTTATTTTTCCATTTTCATTATTTCCTCAACCACAATTATTAGACCTTGGATCATGACTATTTATTTATTAAATAAACATCACTACATTATTTTCTAATAAATATATTATTTTTTCTATAATATATTCTCTTGAATAACTAGTGTCGAAATAAATGTGGGCAGGTATCCCTAAATAATTATTAAACCACAATCACGAATAATCCTATTCAACTTGTTGAATTATTATTTAACTGGGATACTTGGATAGACATAGTGTGTGACCCTCTAAGAGTCTTTCTTAGTGGAATTAGGTAGAGACTACTTAAATTCCAAGGTTAGCATCTAAAAAATTTCCAAGACACCCAAAGAGAACAAAATTAAAGCCACAATGATGTGTCACCACCTAAGAATTCTTTCCATGTAATGTAATCCATTTTTCTTCATATCTCCAATCAAGAGGGTTGCTTGTTAGTGCCATAAACCCATGGGTTCAATTATTCTTTTTTTGACTTCCTAGAAATGAACATTCCCATTCCTCACGATGGCCATGGATTAATTTAGGCTACAACAATTCCAAAAATGGGTCTAAGATTGCAACTTCTGTTTTGGAAAAGAAGGGACAAATCATTTCTTGCATTATCTATTAATGTAGTATTATTTGTGACACACCCAATATATCCGACCTCAGTGCGTATAGTGTGCCATCCTAGTTTTCATCAATACATCTAAGTGAGTAAGGTGTAATACCCATAAATAATAATCATAATGTCTAAGGACCGATACACACATTAATAGATAGAAACATCCAATGAATCTATGAAATATGGATTTCCAATTGGTAGGTCTTGCTCTCATAATATCCTCTTAGATATTACACAGGAAGCACACCATGAGATGGTGAATCAATGTTTTATGATTCCTCACCCCTAATGGGTTGTATTATTTGTGTCCCTCAAACAAAATCATCTGTCCATAGAATATTTATTTAAGAATAATGTTATGTAACTTTCGGGTTCACATCATAGCATGGATATACTATGACCGATTAGTGAAACAACTATCCTTAAGACATTATCACAGGCATTGTCACGTAGAAGAACAATGCAGATGTGATAATGTATTTATTAATATTTAAATCCAAGATTAAAAGTTTATCGTAAAGTATAATGTATTTGGTTCTAGGCCACCAACTCTAATAGACTCCCAATTTGACTAGTGAAAATTACTAAAAACCTTTAACCTCATAGCTCTCACTTGATATTCATGCTTCTAATGAGATAAGCCTTTAGTCATGGGGTCTACCATATCCTCTTCCATGGACACACTGCACACTACAACTTCACCCCTTTGATATAAATCCATTAAGAGGTGATAATTCTGACGAATGTGCTTTGTTTTTTGTTGTGACCATAGTTATTTTGAATGATCCACCGTTATTGTATTTTCACAAAATAATGTGAAAGAGTCTGTACTTCTAGGAACCACATCAAGATTATGGACAATGTTCTGAATTCAGATGGCTTCCTTGGCAGAATTTGAAGATGTTATATATTCAGACTCCATTGTAGAATTGGCCACAACTGGCTTCATTGAAATCTTCCAGCTCACAGCTCCTCTGTTGAGATGGAAAACATATCCTCATTGTCTCATTAGATCATTCTGATCTGTCTGAAAACTAGCATCATCATACACTACGGTGACAAGCTCATCATCTCCTCTATACACCCGGAACATAACCTTAGTTCATCTCAGATAACTATGGATAGTCTTAATATTAGTCTAATGATGTTCTCATGGATCTACTTAATATATTTTTACCATGATTAGTGAATAGGAAATTGTAAGCCTGGTACATAACATGGCATATATGATGGATCATATAACCGAAGCGTATGGGTTCTTACTAATCCTGTCATTCTCCTACTGCGATTGAGAACATATTCTATTAGAAATATGTAGGCAATGTGACACTAAATCCAATACCCTATTGGATTGTTCCATACATAATATCTTTAGTATCTAGTCAATGTATGTACCCTAACATAGTCCAATAATCCTCTTGGATCTATCACAAATGATCTTGATCCCTAGAATGTAGGATTCTTCACCTATGTACTTCATTGAGAAACACTTGTTCAAATTGTCCTTAACTGACTATAAGATTGGTATGTCATTTCCAATAAGTAATATGTCGTCAAGATATACTACTTAGATAACAACCACATTTCCATTAAACCGCTTATAAACACGTGGATCAAATTCATTATTAATGAAACCAAATTCCTTTATGGATTCATCAAATAGAATGTTCTAGGACCTGGATTCTTTCTGTAACCCATCAATGGATTTATGAATCATGATAACTCATTGGGATTAACCAGGTGTCAAAAAACCATCTAGTGGTGTCGTATATACATCTTCGTGAATATTCCCGTTACGGAATTTTGTTTTGACATCCAACTTCCAAATCTCATAGTCATGATAACCTACTATGGGAAGTATGATTCTTATAGATATAAACAAGGAAACTCAAGATAATTTTTCATCGTAGTCAATTCCTTGATGTTGTCTAAATATTTTAGCCACTAGCCTTTCATTATAGGCATTAACGTGACCTTTCATTATTAATACCAATTTTTGTCCAAAAGGATTTACATCAACTAGCTTACCAACCAAATCCTAGACTTGGTTATGATACATGGAATCCATCTCAAAATTCATAGCTTCTAGACATTTTTCATCTTCTATGCCTCTACTGATTGCTTGTAGGAGACATTTTCATCATTGTTAAACAATAATGATTCACCATCCTCAGTGACTAGGAAACCAAATCATTTTGGTTCCTTTGCCTCTCTTGAGCTCTTATGCATTACTTGTGTTTCTGGAACTTCTTCCATGGGGACCATTGAAACCTTTTCCTATACTAACTCCTATGTATCTTGAAAATCAACTTCGTTGAATTCAATCAGGTTCCCATTAGCCCTTTTTGATGATTTTATCCCTTTCAAGAAAGAAATATTGTCTAGTTATATTCACTTAATTTCCTTAATGTTTAAAGAGGTAATATCCTTCCATTTGAATGGGTTATCCTATAAAGATACACCACATTCCCTGATGTATTAGTTTGTTTCTTGAGAAGGCCTTAACAAACTCCTTGAATCCCCATACACATGTGTGCGAAAAAATGGGTTTCTTTCCATTCCACAACTTGGAGTGAATTCCATTTTCCACCTTAGTTGGTACTCAATTTAAAGTGTATTCTACATTTCGAAATGCATGTCCCCAAGAGGATAATGGAAGATTTGCATGACTCATCATCGACCTTACCATGTGAAATGAGGTACAGTTCGTCCTTTCAATAACACCATTCCATTGTGGTGTATAAGGAGGATTGAGTTGAGATAGAATCCCAAACATAGGAAAAAGGTTGATGAACTCTTGGTTCGGATATTCTCCACCTCCATCTGATTAAGGCTTCTTCATCTTCTAACTAATATTATTATATACTTCATTTTTGAACTACTTAAATGTTTCCAAGGACTCTAACTTATACCTATTTAAGTATATATAGTAATATCTACTCAAATCATCAGTAAATGTAATGAAGTAAGAATATCCACCTCTAGATTCTACTATAAATGGTCAAAACAGATCTATGTGTATCAATCCTAGAATATCTGTGGCCCTTTCACCATATCCACTGAAAGAAAGCTTTTTCATTTTCCCTTGTAAACACGAATGACATCTATCAAGTGGTTTTTAAGTTAGGAGAGTCTAATTAACCATCTTGGTAGAGCATCGTCAAGAGCTTCTCATTTTCATGACCAAGATAGTGATGCCAAAACTAGGTTTTTTATGAGTCATATGAGTTTGTTTCATTATCGATTTCCAACACTTGGTTTTGGTAATTTAATACATACAAACCATTATTTAAATGTTTCATACCATAACATACATTGTTCTTATAAAATAAACAACCCTTATTTCAAAAAATACAAAATAAATACATCCATATCTAAACATGATACATAAATTATGTTCTTGGTAACACTAGGTACATAATAATAGTTCTGTAAAACCAAAAGCAGTCCAATTTTCTATGAGAGATGGTAGTCGCCAACGGACAACAAAGCTAGAATCACACCATTGGTAGCTCGAAGATCAACCTATCCTCAGGTAATCTTTCTAAATCTACTTGGTTCTAGAATTTTAATGAAAATTTTGTCCCCACATGCTATATCTAATACCCAATGTGTAGAAATGGAAAGATTACACCCGATAACAAATGCACCATTAGCATCCCCATACTTCTGGGTGCAGTTTCAATTCCAGTGGCCTATATTACCACATGAAAAACATACTGCCTCCCATTGCTTTCATTACATCTATATCTTCCCCTTATTGTAGGGGCAGTTCTTGGGGGATTCAAACTATTTATAAATCCTTGGCCACTTTTCCTTGTCCTTCCTATTATTATTCACCATAAGGACTGAGAGATTGTCACACCCCATGTCCTTATCTACCTGGAGAATAAAGGTTAGAAGTTCTGATAGAATCTTATCATTATTTCTCATGTTTTATTTGCAAATAAATCTAGATAACTCATTGGGAAGTGATGATAGGATGAGATATGTACGCAAATCCTCCAAGAACATAATACCTTAGATGTACATGAATTCAATGTATCCAATAAGCTTGTCTACATGATTCCCAACAGGTGCAGAATCCCCAAGATTAGTTGTGAACCAACACATTGGAGATCTCATATCTCTCATGTATTTCCCTCTCTTGATAGAGATCCTTAAGGTGAGACATCATGCTCTAGGCATCCGTGTTTTTAGGTTTCTTCAAGATCTTATTAGACATGGCTGATAGCATGAAAAATTAAATATTTATGTAATCATCTAAATGTTTCATATAGAGAGATATTTCTTCATCACTGGCCTCGTTTCTAGGCTCAAATAGAATAGGCTCCTCCAGAACATAAAATTTCTTCTAGTGGTGAAGGATGACGCGTAAACGCATCTACCACTCATAGAAATTGGTGCCACTGAGAAGGTTTTCCTTATCTAGTATGGTTCAAAATGATATGTTTGGATTCATTTTTCTTTTCATTTCTACAAATTAATATGATAAAATATTTAGTACTTTATCATGATAAAATTGAGACAAATAAATAAATAAATACTTATTAGTCTCCCACTATTTTATCAAAATCCAATATCCATCACCATTGACTTCAGAATATTCATTTGCCTAAATATTCTCAAGGTAATGATTCTTATTTCCCTTATCATTTCCCTAAAAAGGGTTGGTCAAGAAGCATAATGGGTTTTAGGTAAGCATTCAAATTTCTTGCTACATTAACACGTAGTTCGTTGATCCGCTGAGTGGACTCCCCAATCACGAGATCCTTTTATACTGGATTTCCTCAACCTTTACCTCTTGTTGACACCATGTCCTATTATGGAAGTCAACCCCTGATGTGAACCAATTCAAATCAACCCACAAACATGAATTATAATTTCTCAATAATTTAAAGCTCCATAACTACAGTTGGTCATGCACTTTGAACTATGGTCCATTTCTAACCAATATTATGGAAGTCATTATTGACATAATATTTCCTTGAGGTGTTTTATCCTTATATGTAAATTTCCATTTTATTAGCTTTATTAGGTGCTTTTTAATATTCATTGGGATATAATTAAGTGATTAACTATGTATAAGATAATATTTATGAATAATACAATCTTATTTTTATTCCATATTTTATGCCGGTTTAATTATTAAATTATGTGATCATGACAACACACCCACTATAAATAAACCATGAAACAGACAGAAATAAAATAAATTGAATGATCATGATCTGGTTATTTTGTTTAGTGTATCTATTGGTTGATAAACTAACCCAAGACCTTGGTTTGAAAACACCTTGAACGTTTTGGGTTCATGTTTACATCTCTCCAACTGTCCACCTTCGTATCTCATTGGATTGGTTTTTCCTTAGCTCTGAACATGATCCACCTCAACAAGATTTGGATCTCCATCCATTACCTATGATTTGATCTCATGTGCAGGTGAGGTGTAAAATATGGTTTTACATAAAAGATATATTGGGAATGAATTCCTTAATTATTAATGATGAGAAGGCTCAAATTCCAATAAATTTAAATAAAATAAATAAATTAAAAGAAACCATCCACATATAAAGGTGTTGGTCTAGCTCATGATCATCCATACATGAAACAATATTTGTGCATAAATAAAACTAGAATTCAAATATTTTAACATTCTTGTTTTTCATAAATCACACTCAAATCAATTAATTATCTTCAATTAATCAATCATTTTTTCTTATACCCTTTTTTGAATTTCTTTATGATTCTCATCCATCATAATTGTAAACAAATAAATTAATTTAAAATTATCTTTTGTACATAACATGTACCCTAGTGTAAACCTGGTGAATTCCCATTAACAACTAACCAATGATTAAAAATGAACATTACACAAATGTAAAATTAAACACAAATATATAAAACACCTATCACATGTTGTGCCCCATCTTTACACCCACACCATAGTACATGTATCAAGTGTATGTATAATATAATAATAAATTTTAATAAATCTACAGAATTTGGATGAGTAAACGATGTTTAGTTCCTACTAAACAATGTTTATTATCATTCAGCTTCTATCTGAATTACATCACTAGGCATATGGTGTATAGATGTACTTTGGAAATATTCAGTGTACAAGATGTGTCTAGTGGGCCACATGATGTATATTATCCTAATTACACGGTCTCCTACTAGGAAAGCTGTGAAAATGGTACTTAGTCCATCCCTA
The DNA here is from genome assembly GCA_963277665.1 of Viscum album. Taxonomy (NCBI): domain Eukaryota; kingdom Viridiplantae; phylum Streptophyta; class Magnoliopsida; order Santalales; family Viscaceae; genus Viscum; species Viscum album. The sequence continues at coordinate 617,127 of CAUJRU010000371.1, read as the reverse complement.
ACTCGAAGAGACTACAGGCCATGTCCAGTTGGACACATGACCTGTAATCTAGAAATTATGTACCACCTATTCCTGGTCAACACAGATTGTCATTAAGACATAGAAAAACTCCAATCCTACGGCTTGGTCTGGCGGTCCAGTCCAGGTTCATTGAACATTGACTACACATCGTGTACTACTGAATACACATGTTGTGTTCTAGTGTTGTATGGCTAGGAACCATTAGCACCACTATATGAGATCCTCTTTTTTATTTTAATCAAAATTAAAAGAAAATATTTTTTTCTGTAAGGTGAACAAGAAACAAAGGAGGGGGAATAGATCTCGCTATTCATAATTATAGAATGATTAACATGAATTGAAAAAACTAAATTATTAAATTCCTAAATCATCAATGAAAAACTAAATAATTATAATCAACAATATAACCCCTTTAATACCACGTGTAGGTTATGGGCGCAACGGAACCGCATGAATGGATGTACCGAAAATTAATTTTACCCTTAACAACGATCAATCCGTGATATATCATGATGCTAAAACACCAGATATTTGGAATAGAACGAATAATTAAAAGCAAAGAGGGAAGTCCCGGAACCATAGAGAGGTTCATCATATGTTGGTTATAAATATCATAATTAAAATACATGAATAAACTTGATGGAATTATCTCTTTGTTGATGATTCTGGTCACGATCCAATGTGATATGTCATTGCGTTGTAGAAGCCAAGTGTAGGATTCCTCTAGTGATGATCCACATGTGCACAACATATCTATGGACATCCCCGAAGTTATTTCCGGGTGCTATCATAGAAGAGCCTCAGTTTGTGATGTCTGCCTTCAATTACCTTGAGATCCACTTCCAATGTCCACTCCTTGATCCAGTGGAGGAGGATCTCTCTCATATCTTGAGATAATTCTTGGAGTAAATTCATTATCTCTAGTCTTGAGAGATTTCTCTATATTTTTTGTGCACAACGACAATTAGTTTCTATATTAATGAGAATAATGTAATTTGAAATATATTACTTAGAATAATAAAAAAATGAAATAATTACCCAAAGGTATTTATTCATTTCATTTAATTATTATTAAAAACCCATGTATAATAATAACCTATGACTATTATTCTTACTTAACATGACTGCAGAAAATTAAACCTAATATTATTTGATTAAATAAAATTTATTATTTCTCCAAAATTTCCAGAAAAACTATACAGCCTGTATCTTAATATACATGGTGTGTATTTTTGTTTCTCCATTTTCCGTATTTCCACCACCACATTTATTAGACCTTGAATAATTATTATTTATTTCTTAAATAAATATCACTTCATTACTCGCTAATAAATATATTATCTCACCGACAATATATTCTCTCGAATAACAAGTGTTGAAATAAATTCAATCAGGAACCCTTGAATAATTATTAAACAATAATTGGTAATAATCGTTATTCAACTTGTTAAATAAATATTTAACTGAGATACTTTGATACATATAGTGTGAGACCCTCTAGGCCTCTTTCTTAATGGAATTAGGCGGATATTTCCTAAATGACAATGTTAGCCTCTAGAAACATGTCAAGGAACCTATATAGAAATAAGTTAATGCTATAATGATGTTCCACCTCATACGAACTCTTTCCATGTAATGTAATACATTTGTCTCAATATCTCTAATAAAGTGGGTTTCATGCATGTTCCATCAACCCATGTGATCAATTATTCTTTCTTTGACTTCTATAATAAAACATTTCCATTCCTCACCATGGACATGGATTCATATAAGCTATATCAATTACCTCAAAGGGACTGAGATATCAACTTTTGTCATGGAACAGAAGGGAAAAATACTTTCTTGCATTTTCTATTAATGCATTATTACTCGTGACTCACCCAACATATCGCACCTCTTTGTGAATAGTGTTTCATCACAATTTTCATCAATACATCCAAGTGCACGAGTTGTAATACCCCTTAATAATAAGATTAAAGTCTAAGGACCAATATACATGTCTATATATAGGAACATGCAATGACACTATTAAATGAGGATTTTTTAATAGTGGGTCTCGTTCTCATAAGAACCTCTTGGATATTACCATGGGCACACACCATGAGAAAGTGCCTCAAATTTTTATGAGTCCTCACCAATAATGGCCTTTATTATTTGGGTCTCTCAAATAACATAATCCATACATATAACATATATTCAAGAACATTGTTATGGCACTTCTGGGTTCTCTTCATGGAAGGGATCCGCTATGACCTTTTAATACAATAGCTATTCTTATGACATTATGACAAGCATTGTCGCAGAGAAGAAAACTCAAGATGTGATAAGGTATTTATTAATATTCAAATACATTAATACAATTTTATCATAAAGTAGAGTAGTTGGTTCTAGACACCAAATCCAACAATCATTTAGTGGTTGGTCCAAGATACAGTATCAAGGTATCCCTACGTATCTTATTAGAATGAGAATCAAGTTGTGTCCAGTTATGTAAAGTCACGTAGTTTACTGACATGTGGCAAGGATATCATCCATGTTATTTAACATCCTATGGTAAGGAAAAATTTTAATCAACATAAAAGAATGGAATTTTTATTGACCCATATATTTTAATGTCATACAATGTGGAAGAAGGTTACCCGACATGAAAAAGAAGGATTAAACATTATTGTGCAGTCTAATGTCTTATTTCTGGGATCAATATATTGTGGGTGGACCTATGATTTGGGATCTGGGTGTCACTATGTATCCCATGATGATAGGAATCAAGCCACACATTGTTCTTGAATGGGAAATCCCTTAATTAGTTCTGACCCTCACATAGGGATGACAATTCATTTTTAATTTGCACTTATCTAGCTCTTATGTGGTGAATCATCGATGAGATAATGAATCCCATGTAGTTTAACATTATGAGGAAATTTTTTTCAATTAATAGTTTACTTTTATGGGGTTAGGTTCTATTTTCTAAAATTTAATTCGTTGTGTCTTGGAAAAATTAGGAAATTTTACATTGTGTGACCATGACTTCTTATGTACAGTTTAATTTCATGTGGCTAGGAAGAATTGTGAAATTTAAAATCACGTTCCCAGGATGAATAGTTTAGTATAATATTGTGTGACCATGAATTTTTTTTAACATAGTGTGATTTAGATGAATTATTAAGTTCGATATCATTTGTCCAGGATGAATTGTGCATTTTAAAATCACTCCACCCAAAAGCATTCTACAGTTTAACATAGTATGACCAAAATGGATTGTGTAGTTTAATTTCATGTGACTATGATAAATTTTGAAGTTTAACTTCATGTGAATAGGATGAATTTTGTAAGTTAACTTAGTGAAGTCAGGTTGAATTTTGTATTTTAGCATCATGTGACCATAATGAGTTGTGCAGTTTAACATCATGTAGCTAGGATGAATTTGTCAGTTTAACATGATGTGGTCATTAGGAATTTTTTAGTTTAACATTCCTAGAACCATAAAGAATTATTAATATTCACATCTGGTGGAAATGAATAATTTTTTTAGTTTAACATCATGTAGATAAGATGATTTTTTAGTTTAACATCACGTGAATAGGATGAACTGTTCTATTTAACCTCATGCGGTCATAATAAATTGTATAGCTTAATGTCATGCAACCTGGAAAATTGATTAGTTTTATGTCGTGAATCTCAGAAATTTTTTTATGTTTAACATCATGAGACCAAGAATAGTATAGTGCTTTATGGTATCTACACAAATTATTTCTTATGAAACCTTTCATTGGTGGGTGGTGGGATGTGTTTCTCGTCCATTGTGGCCTATGAGTAAGATCTATTATGATAGACCATATGTATGATGTATAGATATTCCCATTTGGGTTCCAAAATGTGGAGTTTTATTTCCAAGTATCATTGTGGTCCTAATATCCAATAACATCTCTCATTAAAGGAATGGATGGAGGTGAACCTTTTTATTGAAGGCTCGTGGAATCTGATTTTGACGCACTTTGTGGTTGTGTAGTGTGCACAACCTTTTCTCATTGAGTCGTTCCTATTAATAAAAAAATATTTATGACTCCTAATCATCTAGTATATTTCCATATATGGATATTAGAATAAAGTGAAACCATAATTCTATTGGAAACACAGTCTCTATTCCTTAAACTAATGAATACAGAGTTACTTGTATAGCCATGCACGTGGGTGTGTGGTAGGCCCATAAAGCATGGAGGAGATTATCCAATTGGGACCTCTTGTATGTTTTACCATTATTTATAGTATATTATACATAAAATTATTTAAAGAATCAATTATCCCATTTTCTACCTTATGATAGAGGGATGAATGGGTGAACCTCATGTTGTACTCCTTGACCAATTTTGTTAACTCAGTATTACACAAATTATTTCTATTGTCAATCAATATCATTTTAGGGACTTCAAATATAGTGATTAAATTGGAATTCATGAAGTTTCCAATATTATTTTTTTCCAACTTCCTTTAGGTTTATTTCATCATACCATTTAGAAAGGTTGTTAGTAGCTGCAAATATATTCCAGAACTACTTACCTATGTTTGGTGGATATGGCCCCCTAGCATCTATCCCCCCCATGGAACATGGAATGGAATATTTGGATATACATAAAAATTATTGGGGTTAATAGATGATGTTTTCATGAACTTTTCATGCATTAAATTTCCTAGTGAATTCTACAAAGTCAGGTATCATTGTTTTCTAGTAGTAACTAGGCCTCCTAATTTGATGGGTGGGTCTGATACTAGACTGATGAGCATCGAAGGAGCATTCTTGGAAATCCTACATGATAATGAGAATCTCTCTTTCTAATATGCAGCTAAGGAGTATTATATCAAATTCTCATTTGTAGAAGGATTTTTTCCCTTTTTTCCCATCTTAGAGGGTAATGTTCCCTACTCAGTGCTGATTCGGTTCCCTTCTGACTCGATCTATTGGGAGGGATCAATTTTTTAGATGATAAATTATGGGCTTCATCCATCTAGGGGTGGATATCAATTCACAATGAAATGGACTGTGTTGGTTTGATTGATTTCCTCTATGTTATAGACAATTACTAATGAGATCATCCTTTTCTATGTGATACGAGAGATTACATCATCCAGATCAGGGTCAGTCAAAACTATGGTTTCATTATCTGGTGCCTCAGCATGAACAATTTATGATCAGAGGATATAATGCAACATCGGTTCAAAAGGGAACTCTTCCATTAGTTCTCTAACATTACTGGTGATATGAGAAAATTACTCCGTTTTAATTTAATATTCTATAATGATCTACTTTATCACTAACTCTTAATCACATTTTATGTTTTGTTAGGATATCTATAGTTGTAGGGATTGTTACAATCCAGCGAAAAGGGCTTGGAATCTATCATTTTTTTTACCTTCAGATAAAAAATAGTAGGGAAATTTTAATTTTTTGTGAAACAAATCCCTTATACAACCAAACTGAGACTCAAGTATTCGAGCCTCTTGATGACAGATGTTTGGGAGGAACTGAAAAAATACATATCCAGTTTTGCGAAGTGTCATGGGCCTAGAAAACCTCCTCATTTTGATGTTTAGTGTTCACTAGTGTACTTTTTGGGTTGCGAAGTTATATTATGAAATCATCCTAGGAAAATCAATTTACTACATTTTTTTATAAAAATATAATTTCGTACTATTTCAGAATAACAATCCATCGGTTCAAACACACAGTCATTAATGGAGGGTCAAGTATGTACCTGATCAAATCGATAAAAGAGACCAAGTGAACTTCTATGTGTAGAAAGTAGTCCCTGAACTTTTTATTTTGAAAAATTAGTTCAAGGAAATTCTTCAAAACTAAAAAATAATGAGTCTCAGTTCTATGAATTGTTTTAATGAGGTAGTAGATATTTTTCTCACTCCCCTCATCATTTTTATGCGTGGGCATACTTTATAGTGATCTGTCCATGAAGACCACATATAAGATGATTGTTCTTATTTCCACTGGAAGAATCAACACTAGTGGGTGAAAAATGTATTTCTTCAAAATCTAAAAGGTATCTTGGATGTTCTTCTCCCATCAGTAGGTAACTCCCTTATTCATTAACATGGTGAAGGTGATAGATGGTTTTATCCAGGTTAGCAATGAAATAGGCAATGTAGGTGATGTTCTCTTAGATCCCCCACATTTCCTTGACATTTTGAGGGGTGTGAATTTTTTGATTCCACTGGTATATTATAGGTCAAACGCAATTCTATATGGAATACTACAAATCCAAGGAATTTCCATAACATTTCCCAGAAATCACATTTTAACAAATTAATATTCAGACTATGCTATCACAACTTTTTGAAGACTGTTTGAAGGACTCTGAAGTGATCTCATAGCTGTTGAAAATTTAATACCAATAAATGACATAAAATTCTATTATCCATCATAAGAAGGGATTAAGGATATGATGAATGAAATGTTGATAATTAATGACAAAATTATTTAATCTGAATGGAATTAATTGATAGTAGAGCGTCCCATGGGTTTCATTGTTGGTAATTGATTCCTCATCCTCAGGTAATATCTTTTTCTGATTGTACCCTGAGTACCCATCCATGTAGGAAATGTATTGGATTCCATTAGTTGCATCGATCAAGAGTTTCATGATCCAAAATTGGAAATTTTCATTTAGGTAGTGTCAAATATGGTTTTTAAAATAAATTTAGACCATAATATGACTCATCTTCTTCTTGAAAGGTACAATGTTAGTGATCTATATTAGGTACTTCACTTCCTAGATAAAAATGACATTGACCATATAGTATGTGATCCTTTCCATCGATGGGGTATTTCAAAAACAAAGGGAATGTTGAAGATATCTCTATATGGCTGTGAGGCCAAGGCCTTCTGAGTATCACATTATTTTTAGTTTCTTTCTCCATAACCAGAAAATTAGCGTTTCATGTGAGATCCCTATATTGAGCATTTAGTCTAATTTTTCCAAGATGTATTTTCTTAATATTATCATACCCTTGAATGGTCATATTTGTGGGAGATAATTCCTTTATATTATATGACAAATTTTGAAGGGTCCGAATCAAGGTGAGTTTGATCCCAAAAACATTTTCAATTAGAGCCCTTATTATGTCTTAATTTTCAATATTTCTTGAAACATATAGGGTAATGATGTGTCCCCAAATTACCTCATCCTAACCGTAGTCTATGAATGAGATGAATACATGGAATTATAATGGCATAGTATCTACTCAATAAACCTTATTTGTAGTGACATCTATCTTAAACTATAGTGGGATCCATAGTTCATTGATGACTACCTCCCTATGTTATTTTGAAAGATGAATCACATCCATGATTGAGTGTTTTTTTGGTGAAAACTACCTACTATTTAATAATTTCAAACAGTTTTTAGAGATCATCACTTCCAAAGATGGGGTTTCTCCTTATTACATAGTTTAGGAGCTGAGGTGTTTGAGTTGTATGGTCTGGGAGCATGTGCATAGGTCTAGGGAGAATCTTCTCCCAATGGAGTAGGTTACAATTTCCTTCCACGTTGTCTTGGTTTAACAAAAAATCACACCCCAAAAGTTTTTCATGTAATATTACTAAGCATAGATGACTACTGGAAGATTCTAAGACACCCCCTATATCTACTGGGCTTGATAAAGTTCTTTATCATGTGTCATGACTACATTTATATTATTTGTGGGTGTATGATCGAGATATTGGGACCAACCATGCTCGCAATGTCCCTTGTATCCTCGGCTTTGGTGCCTTTGGCATCCGAATACCCTATTAGGTATGTGAAATTCATATTCAGATGCATATGTATCATCATTTATGGGGTATTCAAGGTTCATTAAAATAATAGAACAAAATACATGGTGTTTTTATTAATAGGGTTCCATTTGGTGGGGTGGTTAAAATTATTTAAACATTGTAGGATATAATTTTGCAAGGGAGAAAGCCTGTGTTAGAGATATGTATGATTATTCATCTTCAATATTTCCCTATGTTTGGTGATTATGTCCACCTCTGGGAGGTGTATATTATGTAAGCTCCCTAGGCGATGAAACCATTATGTTTTTGTGAAGCTTTTCTCTCATGGTTTCATGAGATCAGTGAACTGTCTTTCAAGTCATCCTATTGTCAAACTTCTTCACACCCCTGGTGGGAAATTATTTCCAATATTCTTCTTCTTCTTAATATGAAATGGTTACATAGGTAACCTGTTCTGGGGAATTTTTTACCATTACCTATCCATAATCAACTATTATTTCGAGGGTGTTATTGAAAACAAAGAAATCTTTGATTATGTGACCCAACATCCTATGAAAATGGTATTGGTTGGGCCGAATAGTGAGGTTGACATCATCAGGTTTCTTAGGATTTGATATCTTGAGTTGGTTTTTTAGTGCTATAAGGAAATAAATGAGGACCTTCTCATTCTATAATATGTATAATTTATTAATGCATTCATAAAATGCCTGGAGATGCAGATCTCTTTTCTATATTGGTAAAGGGTGATTTTTTTTATTTCTTTCACTCTATGGGACGTTCCAGGAGATTCAAATCCATCATAGATGCAAGGGGGGATTTCTATCATTATTTTTGGTATCAGTGGTTGTTTCTTAATTTCTATTCCTTTTCCCCTTTTCAGAAAGAATGATACAAGATTTATCTCTACTCTGCTAAATGGAATGTTCCAAACATTACATTATTTATTCAAACTCATGAAACCCACCTAGATAATTCATTTGGATGAGAGGTGTCTGCATATTAGCCCTAATATTATCATCACATAGTTTCTATAATTTCTTATATGATATAGGTATGCTAAATGATTTGGTTAATCCTTCTTATTTATCTATGAAGTCAAACACCCTCCCATTTTCCCATTCCTTACATTTCACGAGGTCAATGATTATTGTTTTACTAATAATATAGATAAAATGATAAATTAAATGATGAATAAGGTCGTCTAATATTTAAATAGATCCTGGTGGAAGGCTATTATAAAAAAATATTCCCCAATTAGAGTTTTTACAATTATCCTTGACATGGTCACCTCTTGATGATTAGAGGGCCCATCATCAGACTGAATTGGGGGATGAATTTTCTTTGAAAAAATTCAAAATATCCTATGCTATAAAAATTGGTGAATGTAGGATTACTAAAATTATAAGGGGGAGGGGAGGGAATTTTTATCCACCCATTAGGGATACATATTCTTCTCAAGATATATTGGTGTGTGTCACCCTTCTATGAATTCCATCTGATTAGTCACGGAGTCAATGACATTTACCATTTTTAGAGGCTCTAATTTTTTAAACGCCTCTCATCAATAGAGAGTGGGAGGGGCTTTGTGAGATGTCCCCATTTTCATATCTTGTAGGCACCTGATCCCTTTTAATCCTGAATGATCATCCTATTTGGGAAGAGGAGGTCACTATAATAGAGGGAAGGTAAAAAAGACATCAACTTATTCATTTACATTGACTTGATTCATGGACCTTGGGATAATATGATGATAATATTTTACTCTTGTAAAAATATTAGATCACTTATTATATTTGGGATGAATGATATTTGTTTCTTTTTATATGTTATACCTAGAATTAATGTTCCCCTTAACTTGTTCCTCATTTAGCTATTTGATATTTTGTATCTTTTTTTCATTCTATGCCACCCATTCCACTTTGTGAGTAATTTCAGAACTCATGGGTGGTGATTATGATATAGCCACAATTTTCAATATATCATTGGTTGTGTTCCTACATAGAGATGGAATCTCATTATTTGTCTCTGATTCTATGTATGTGCATCCTTAGTTGGTGCATCCATCTCACTCTCCTCTCATGGTACATTTTCTATATTGTTTACCTCTATAATTTCATCTTGATCCACATTATTTTTTGAATTTATTGTGAAGAAATTTACTTGAGGGTATTGAGTAATTGTATTCAAAACTTTTCTATCAATGTAACGTGGTGATTATACACTACATACATAAGGGTCATTTTTTTAACCCCTATCTGCATGGGAAATTTTTATATTATGAACATTATGGGGTTTGAATTCCATTTCCATATACTCCTCCCATCCTAGACTACAAAAAATGACATTTTGGGAGTTTCCAGTTGGGCTTGCGGAATTTTCTCCACATAGATAAGGTTCGTCTTATGGCGGGAGCAATATATGAGATTTTGACCATTGATATTTACCTCCCATCCTGGTGAGGACAAGTTTCCTCCATGGTGGTGATGATGATGATGAAAATTCTCCCACCCATATGGGTTGGCGAATATATGAGGAATCCATTAGCATTTATTGATCCTATTGTTGAGGATATGATTCTTTTGGTCTAGGATTTTATTTCTCTTAAGACGAACATTACGATATAAATTACCCCAAACTATTGGCCTATTTTTCATCTGGAGCTTCCATTTATTTCTCTAAGAACCTCTTGGGGTGTGATGAAAATAGTGATGGGGATTCAGAAAAAAATTTCCTTGTGGGCAAGGGTTAGTTTTTAGATACTTCCAATACATCATTATTCGTCATAGGGATTGATTATCCAAGAGGTGGAGCAATGGTAAATATTCCTCCGACCCGATAGTCTGGGTTCTCTCTTGGATGGATTCCATGGTTGCTTCTATTTAATTCGGTGTAGTCAAAAATGTGTATTATATGGGTTTAATGTAAACCCACACTAGGAGTCATTTTCTACGGTACGTTGTTGGGTGGATCGTAAATTATGCATCTATTTCTAAAACGTGTTCTCATTGTTTTGAGGGTTTGATTTAAAAGGTCTACTAGCAGTAATATCACCCAATTTATGATGTATTATAATAAATAAAGAGGGGGAATTATATTTTATTGATTAACTGGATCAAACCATACCCAGTTCCCTGATTTCATTTTATGATATAACATTGCAGGGTGACATATTAAGGGGGATATACTATTCTGGGGGTGAAGTGAAGTTCAACACTCTATACTTTTTTTATTCTTAGATATGGATACATGATAATGATTCATCTATCAGTTTATGAAGAGTCTTGATGAAATGGAAACATGTGTGTTATAGATTTTCAATTTTTTTTCAATTTTGGGTCCCTATACATAGAGGTAGAAGTCAGGCCTAGTTGAAAACATAATATATTGATGGTCTGAAGATGACCCTCATATCCTGGATAAGGATTGTTTTTCACCTTTAACTACTATGATTCACCCACAAATTTTGGTTTAGGTAATTCACAAATTCCATTTCTATATCATATAGTCTATCATAGTCAATATAGTAATGTGGCCAAAGTAAGGTTGGTATGATGTTTTTGGAAAACAAATCTGCCTATTTGAATGTTGTAAAGCTCTTCAATAGACTCACCTGACTCAACCTAATCTTTCCACATAAGTTGATTCTTGAGGTTCCCCTTCTGACCATACTGAAGTGTTACGGGTAGTTTATGGGGAACTATATATGGTTTACCCTAGTGTTTTGAGAACATCTATATTCAAAGGAATCTGACTTTGGAATGCCTATTTATAAGTAGGTGTCTGGGAAAGGGGATGATTTCCTTTTCTGAGAAAGATATCACAATAGGGAGGCTGACCATAGAGGATGTCAATAGTAGATTATATGTGATCCATATCCACACTAACTTGAGGGGTAAAATCATATTAATGACTAACTTATGTTTAGTTGAATAATCAGAATACCATTGTGGTGTTGAAAATGTGTCTCGAATGACCTCAAGGACACTAGAATTCAGAAAATTTGGGATATGAGCCTCATTATGCATTGTGGTAGGAATATGATGACATGTATTTTTAGATTATTTAGTGATACGATCTTACTATATTAAGGCTATCAAAATATGTTGATTAAAATATAGTTATATGGGAATATGATTCTTCCATTAAGAATAAACTGGAGTGTACTAGTGAGATTATGTATTGTTAGCATGAATAAAATATTTCCTCTTAGGGCTTGTCAGAATATGTTGGTAATCCTTGGCTGAATAATGGATATGATCTCGGTCCAAATATGCATTCCCTTCCATATTATGTCGAAATATCTTTAGAGTGGGAGAGGGTATATGAGTATTATCCTCAATAACCTCTCAAGGATGACAGTGCATTCCTTCATCGGTTGAAGTTGGGGTATGAGCCTAGATTCTATGAGCTGTTAGAATATTCTATATAGCTTCACAGATAAGAATATGATCATTTCAGGAGGTGTGTTCTATTATCTTGTAGTGTACCCTAGTTAGAATTGGAATATGATCCCGATCCCATTCTTTTCAAATATGAAACATATATTTTTTGATAGGAATATAAACATATCCCAATGTTTATACCTCTATCATTTCATGAGACCTCATTAGAGAATAGATATAAGTCTATTCCAGTGCCTTTGAAGTATTCTACTGATTATTAAATAGTAATGTGCAGCTTTCCTAAGGAACATGCTGCTCTCCCTTGGTGAGCCCTCATTGGTAGATGAATATGATCCCAGTCCAACACCTCTTCTGTAATTGAAATATGATCGTAATCCTCATGTACAAGGGAAATAATGTCTTTTTCTCCATAGAACCCACTTTTTCTCCATAGAAACCACTTTTTCATTCTTATTAGAGTGTTGTTCAACCATGGATATATAGATAAGAATAGGTGTGTAGCTCCCTGACCATAGTTACCCAGAGTCGGTGCATTATTGTGTAACATTGGCATGATCACAAAAGATCAAGTCTCAAAAGACCGATTAGTTTAGTAGCCTTGGAAACACTAGATACATTCCTAAATGTTTTATTACATCATAAAGTGAAAAAATACAATAACAAAGTCTCCATAGTCAACACTCATATCCTCTTCTGACTATCCCTGCAGGTCATTCATAAAATACTTCTTCACATCCTGGAAAATATTAAAACATTGAAAGTGGTGAGCTCAGATGCTCAGTAAGGATAACAATATTGCGAAAGCTTTCATAAATAAACATTAACATTTAAGGAAATGTATAACTAAAACAAAAGCCTTTTTAAACTTGAAATTTAGCATAATATGGAAAAAAATAAAATTAAATAATTCCATTTACTTTCTCACATGGATATTCTACTAGTTTAATAATCACATGCAATATCAATAACCACTTTCATAATGATGGAATGCATAATGCCAGAATATCATAACCATGAAGCCAAGGCCTCGTGCCAAGACCACAAATAAGAATTTTTCAAGGCCTTGTTCCAAGACACTAGTTTGTCTCATGAGACATACCGATGCATCAAGGAGCTATAGCGGGCTCCACCCATCAATTATTGAGTCCAATTCATTCCTTATATGAACAGGTTTAAACATATCATAAACCACAACATAATCATATCACATAAAACATGCATAAAGAAAACATAAAATTTCCACATTTCAATCAAAATATATCAATAAAAAATCATTGATATAATAAAAACATTTTCAAAACCATTTTCAATACCAAAATAAAAGAAAATTAAAACTTGGTATTTGTTTTTCATTTAAAAAGTGATGGCTTGTAGAGGAAGCCGAAACTCAAATAATGGTCACAGCGGCAGAGAAGTCGTTGTCACCGCATATGTATGACCAGAAAAACATTCCTTTTTTTCGTTTAGTAAAATTCTTCGTATAAAAATATTCCTTTTGAATAAATATAAAATTCAATGGGTTTTATACACCGTATAAAAGAAATTTGTGTAGAAATCAAAATAGGCCTCAATGGATGGTGATTGAGACGAAGTCCCTCAAAAAGATCATTATTTTTTAAAATAAAATAGATCTATTATGTGTATTCACTATAAGTACACATAAATAATGTAAAAATAAAATATAGGACATAATAATATCATGACATAATTTGAAAATAGGAGATTGACCCAAAGATTGGAAATTGGGTTAAGAAATTCCCTTAACTCGTGTCCGACTTGACTCGACCGTTCTTTAACCTCCTAAATAATAAAATAGTTTTAATCTCTACCTTCCTAAGAACCTTTTTCTAGTTCATTATTCCTTTTATATCACTTATTACCATGTCATGAACATTATGTAATTATTTACGTTAATAACAGTCGTTTTGTCGATCTTTGGTACTTGGGTCAAAAATAAACTTCTTATAATTACAATTTGTTCATGTGGTAAAATATTCATTATATTCATAATTATATTCATGATTTATATATCATATAAATCATATATATTCAGTATATACATTCATTTATAATGTTACATAACATTTAGAGGTAAGAAATGAAATGCACCGTTCATGGAGACGGTAAGCCGTACGTACGCATGAACGCTACTTTCATTTCTATTTCGTATTTAATGGAATGAAGTTATAATTATGTAAATGTATAATATAATTCCAGTATAATATAATGTATAATACCATTTAATCCATCCTTTATACATCCCACATATGGCATTAACGATTCAAATCACTTTGAGGGGGCGGTAGTCCGCACTTTTTAAAATGAAATTATCGCGTTTACCCATAATGGAAATCATAAACTATGCCATAAATGAGAAATACAGAAGCATAGGGAAATCATAAACATAACATATATATCATATATGAAAATAGTGTCATAAAAATGGCCACCCTTAGAGGTGTTATAAGAATATTGAACAATCACCGTTTCGTGAGGCAGTATTTTGCCACCCACAGAAACCGTATGTTCTTTAACCATTAGACGAAGGTGTGTGTAAGTGTAAACCAAATACTTATCATAAAAACATCCTAGTATATTGTATATACTGGTGTTTTTATAAAATAAAGGAATAAAAAGAGTTTAGGGGTTGGAGAGGAAAAATAATTCAAAAGAACATAAAAGAAGGCATTACCTTAAAATTGGGGAACTCTTTTTGATTTGAGCCAAAGGCTTCCTTGGGAAGACTTCTTCCCAATGTGAGGCTTCTAGGAGTAAGATAGGGACGTTGGGAGAGTATTTGGCCAGAGGGTGGCCGAGCCAAAAGGCTTTGAAGGTGTGAGTAAGGTGGTAGTGGTGGGGGCCTTTCATAAGAGGAGAGGAGGGGCACTCTTGGAAAGTAATGAAATGTTACTTTATTATATATTGAGTTTCGGATTTTAAAGGTCCCACACTTATATATTTATAGGGTAAGGTGATAAGGCTTTGAAATATACTAATCCAATAGGCTTTGTACAAGTTTATGTCTTAGATGTTACATTATCTTTTTATTTTATTTAAATCGTTAATTAATGAGGTAATCGCTGTATCATCATGGTGTCATAAATAATTTAATTTATTTAAGGTCTAAAAATTATAAAAAAAATATCATGATGTAGGAAATATTGTTATATTTATAATGAATATTTATAGTCAAAAATATGACTTGTATAACCCCATTTAAAAATTGTTTTAGTAAAACAACTCATGTTTGTGACATTTTTATTTTTACTTTAAATAAAAAGTTATTATTGTCATTTTCCTACCAAAGTGGATCCATGGGGTCCCCAAGTTGACCCATGGATTTTCTTGGTCTGCCATGAATCATAAAATAGGGGTAGGACAAGTTTAAAGGTCATTTAATATTATTATAACATTATCTTTACCTTAAATTACACTAATTACCTTTAATCGCGATTAATTAAACTTAAAAGATACTATTCACCAAAAAATATTTTAATCCCATTGAACCAAATTTTACTTCCTTATGACAACCATGTATGTCGGATTTTTTAAAATCAAATAATAGAAGTGGTAATATTTCATTTAAACGAAAAATCAGTTTTTTTAACTACCACTTATTGGTTTCACTATTCATCAAAAAATTGAAGTTTTTCAGAATAATGCCAAAATTTCACCCTAAGCTATAATTGATATTCTGAATTCAAAAATGATGTCTATTTTACAAAATTCCAAACATATAAGTTTCATTAATTAATTTTATAATTAATTCCTGGTGTCACAACAAATAGCGTGTTTTTAAGAAACATTATATATCAAAAGATTGACAATTGTTTATGTCCAATTTCAAAGTGAAATTAATTATAATGAACACCATTGGATAAAATGGTAAAAATATATTATAATAATACTTTAAAACCACTCAATAGTATAATTTATCACTATAAATTATTTTTAATAAAAAAGTTGTTTTTAAGTATTCTTTCACTATTCATAAAAAATTGGACGTTCTCAGAAAATTACAAAAAATTCAACTTAGGATAATTTCGATATTCTGAATACAAAAATGAAGTCCATTTTGAAGTATAAAATTTCTATAATTTTAAAAAGTTGGTATTACTATTCATAACGACTACTTTTATTGGTTGTGGGGTGTTAGAATCTCAAATTTGCGTACAGTGCAAGCTATTGCATTATTGAAAGAGAAGCGTATCATGGAAGCTCGGGGTGTTACATTCTCCCCTCCATCAATAAATTGCGTCCTCGCAATTTGGAATTTTTGTTTGAAAATAAAATGTTGAAAATAGAAAATACCTTTTTGGAAAACCCACATCGGAAATAGGGTTAATAAAAATATAACTTTAAAAGAAAGAAAGAGAAGTACAAAGGTCATCCGAGATAGCCCATACTAGGATTCTATGAAAATATGTATATGGAGGAGAAACAAACCATCAAGTTATGATGGATAGTTGTAGAAATCAGGATTAGGAGAAATTTAACAATAAGAAAATCACAAACTTGTGATTGGTTAAACGGTCATTGAATCCCCAGTTGGAAAAGTTAACCGGCAACATTTTTATTTTAAGTTACCTTTCATAAAGTTGAGGAATTTATTTAAGAGATTTACTAAGAATGTAAGGAAATATTCTTACTTGTCATGTAGACTTTCATTCTTTAATAAATTTTTACCACAAACCCATCTTTCACTCAAAAAGATAGTGGAACTCAAAATTATTATATTTATCCTAATCGTACAAGGTTCCAAATATTAACACATAATATTTAGATTAGGAAAACTATTTTGTAATAACCAGGGACTTCCTGTAGGCTAGTGGTAGGTAATAAAGGCCTGTCGCACTATGGTTGTGGGTTCGATTTCTACAGCTTTGTACGACGCGATGAGATATCCCTCAACTTGCAGGT